>JACXGM010002668.1:0-45587 GCA_016801145.1 Umbra pygmaea | reverse complement strand
TGTGTGAGGCAAAGTGTACAGACAAAATGGGCAGATATACACAAATTACTACAGTAAATTGATACAGAACCCATGATTCTGTGGATCAATGTTAACTTTAAGGCTTGTCCCTGCGCAATTAGGACAAATGAAATCAAAGATCATTTCATTAATATGTGCTACATGAACTGTTGGCCACAGAATAATGTAGCAACCTCATTTGAACAGTAAAAAGGATATGGGATAAAGTTACAGAAAAAAAGTTGCAAATAGGTTTTATGAAATTGTTTCCTTTGGAACAAATGCAAGTAACCCATTATTTGGTTCTGTTTTGTTTTGTTTAATGTGTAAGGCACAGTGTACAGACAAGACGGGCAGATATACACAAAATGCTAAAGTTAATTGCTACAGAACCCATGATTTTGTGAATCTATGTCAATTTTAAGCCTTGTCCCTGCGCAATTAGGACAAATTAAATCAAAGATCAGTTCATTCAAATGTGCTACATGAACTGTTGGCCGCAGTATAAAGTAGCGACCTAATCTGAAGAGTGAAATGGATATGGAATAAAGTTACATAAAAAAGGGTGCTAAATGTTGTGTTTTGTTTTAGTGTGTAAGGCACAGTGTACAGACAAGAATGTTAGGCATACATTAATTATTACATGAAATTGTTAGAGAAACCATAATTTTGTGGATCAATGTTAAATTAATCCCTATCCCTGAAAAAATTAAACCAAAGATTGGTTCATTCAAACACAGTACATGAATACTCAGCCATGGCTGTACAGCACTCTGATTACCTCTGCTATCTGAAAACCTGTTTTCCGAACGACAGTTTATGGATCGACATACTATGTGATGGTATTTCATCATCTGCTTTCTTAGTTTGTATTCCCCTATGTTTTCTTGCTAATAACAACTTTTTTAATCTTCTCTGACATTTTCGACCATTATCAAAGCACTTCTTTTAACATTTTAAAATGTCTTTGCAATATCAGAGCACGTGCAAATTACTACAGACCTTGTATCTTAAGTGTTATGATATTTTCTAGCTTTTGCGTCACAGCCATCGCGCCTTTGGTTCCGATTTCATAGGTTCTGCTTTTGTGGGCTCCGCGGGTCATCGGGGCGACTTGCACCAGGGGGGACTCGCCAGGGACGGCTTGGACCCCGTCAAAACTGCTTGCAGTTCTAGTTGATTTTAAAATCAACAAGACCATAATTCAAAAAATGAACATAATGATGAATTGCAGAAGGCTGAAAATGATTATTACCTCAGTAAATCAAGTATTTTATGTCTCTCATTCTCATAGACTATTACAGAGACCAAGCTGTTTTGCAACCAGGCGTATCGCCCCCAGCTGGAATTTAGATAGAATGCAGGTTTAATGCACTTCCTCATTTGCGTCAATTTGCCAAACCGGATGCTCACCCTGTGGGTGTGATGCTTTGGGCCAAGTTCTGCTGGGAAACCTTGGGTCCTGCCATTTATGTGGATGTTACTTAAACACATACCACCTACCTAAGCATTGCTGCAGACGATGTACACCCTTTCATGGAAACAGTATTTCCTGATTGCATTGGCCTCTTTCAGCAAGATAATGCACCCTGTCCACAAAGCAAAAATGCTTCAGGAATGGTGTGACCAACACAACAACAAGTTCAAAGTGTTGACTTTGCCTCTTAATTCCCCAAATCTCAATCCAATCGAGCATCTGTGGAATGTTAATTTTTTGTGTACTTCATGTGTTACTTTATGTCATCTTGCACCATTGTTTTTTATCTTGGCCAGGTCGCCGTCGCTGATGAGAAACGTTTCTCGATTAGCCTACCTGGTTAAATAAAATAATTTTAAAAATAAATACATGACTCCGCATTGTGGATTTCTCTGGGTTCTCTACCCTACTCTATGACGCGCGCTGACAGGGAAAGCTGCTATAGGATTTCTAAACTGATTTTTACTATGTAGCTATAGTCTGTTATAGTCTGTATATTTATTGCACTTCCGGTTGTACTTATACGGCAAAATGCCGCAAGAGTTGAAAATATTGAACGCATGCAGCACACAACGCGCATTCCAGAGCAGCAGTCCCAACGGAGAGTTTCGGACTGCTCCATTGACAATGAATGACTTCCGCTGTAATGCAAAGGGGTCGACGCATTTGGTGAAAGTCCGGCTTAATTCCAGCAATACAGATCTAACGTGCGGTTGCTGACTTTTCCTAAACATTCCTAATGTTGGTATGGTATAGCCAACTATTCTGCTGTTAGTGTATGAAATCCTTCTCCATCCACATTCATCTTTGCAACGATGTGTTTGTATTTATCAGCAGCTGTTAAATCGAATCTTTTCA
Source organism: Umbra pygmaea (assembly GCA_016801145.1). Taxonomy (NCBI): domain Eukaryota; kingdom Metazoa; phylum Chordata; class Actinopteri; order Esociformes; family Umbridae; genus Umbra; species Umbra pygmaea. Next base: position 43,252 of record JACXGM010002668.1, on the reverse strand, counting down.
AAACTTTTACAACTATAGTGGCCCAATATCTTCAAATCCTCCTACATGCATTAATCCTTTCACCGATGTCTGTATATATCAGATGTTAAATCGAAGAGGGCAGAATACCCCACGAACGAATGTCTACATGCTCCATGAAACACAAAACACTGGGCAATCAATCTATGCAAAGGGCTTGCATCAATTAAGCATACCCAACGCTGTTGCCGCATTCCGTGTGCTTTGAAGTCGTCATGCAAATGCATACCGTGAATTACTGAAGCCAGTACAGTAAAAATAAACACCTGCCTGCATTAAACTATTGTGATGCAGCTAGCAGTGTGGAAGACAAAAGGTTAGTGGACCCTACCCAAGTCGGAAAAAAAGTTTGTCGCACGTTGTGTAAAACTATCCGTACAGCTAGTCTACTTGGAACTTTGTCTGGTCAAATTTCAATAAATATTCCTGACCAGTCCAGTCTATTTAAAAAATAATCGTACAACCTTTATTTATTCACATGTCACAGGCTAAGAAATAGCCTAGTATATTAGAAATAATTCAATGCAACCTTCATACCTGGTCGGGAGTTAAGCAGAACTCTCTGAACTCGTAACATCTCTCGTCCAAATAAGAACTTGTCGTTTATATGTCCATTCAGTTTTGTTGTTTGTGTGAATCAATTCGCTAGGTGGCTGCCTTCTCTACTTTGCGCCACCTACAGTAGGGAGTAGGGTATGCAATTACGTTGCCCTCGCAGAAAATTGTGTCTGTGTGGCTTTGCATGACTAGTATATTTCCTTAATTTATTTTAACACATAGTCGCACTGCTACAACAACAGATTAGCGAAAGAAATTAGCCTAAATGACCATTGCAACAATACTACAGGCAAGAGCCCATTCGCAATCATCATGCAATGATTTTAGTCGGGCTGACGAATAGGAAGTGACGCTTCGAAAAAGCAGAAACAAAGTTTTCTGTTTCAGAAGAGAGAAAATGCTGAGTAGAACATCGTGTCAGCGATTCACGGCCTACATGGTAACGTATACATTCATGGTTTTATTCATGTTTTTAGTAATGTGAAAACGTATTAATGTCTATAAAGTGCTACATTGTTACACATTCAGGATGCATTTAAAATAGCATACTCTATAAACATAATCAACGATAATGTGGCTGCAAACTGTTTGGGTGAGAATATTACACAAACCACGTCGAAATTAATCTCCATGGAGGTCCAACAGATTAGAATGTATATGCTATTGGTTAGAGACGTAATCGCATCGGTTGACACCACGGATGCCAAGGGTTGCGGGACAGTGAATAACCTACAGTATATTTTGCACCCCCTCCCCCCAACTCCACTTCCCTCCTTGTCCTGCACGAGTGGCGCGTATCGTTATCCACTAAAATGTTTTGCCATGCAACCATTGCAGCCACTTCATTATCGCCAATGAAGTTGTCTTCCTGGTCTATTTTTAGATATCTTATTTTCAGGCATTCTTTATGCTTTATTGGACAGGAAGGGGCGGAAAGCTAGAGAATGTTTTGCTGAAAGAGGAGGCTGTGTTCGAAAGCATGCTGCAGTAATACTAGAGGCAGCGCATATGCCCTTATTGGTATGTAATCAAATATTTTTGATGAAAAGCCAAAAAATTACGACAGACTACAGTGTACTATCACCATATTAACATATTATTAAAGTCCACTGTATTTTAAATTAATTGTATACACAATTGTAGTTAATCTACAATCCAAATAAAGGTGAATGGAAGTGTTGACTTGTTGAGCAAACAGTGTAATATTACTGGAGTATTAGTGTGATGTGCTTGTCTTGCAGTGGACAGAACATCCAAACTAATTGAACACTGATAAACAATGTGACCTTAATAAAATGGGTTGTTTACCTTCAGATTCCCCAGAAAAGGACTGGCCACCCCCTTGAGTCTGGCCCCTCTAGGTTAGGGTTAGGGTCCTAAAGTTCCACCTACTAGGTCGTTTTTCCTAGCCACTGTGCATCACTTGTTGTTGCTCGCTCTTGGGGGTTTTAGGCCGGGTATCTGTCACAGCACTTTGTCACGACTGCTGTTGTAAAAAGGGTTTCATAAAAATAATGTGATTGATTGCTTGATTGATTGATAACATACAACCTTTAGGGGTCCATGTGTATGATGCATTGTGGTGGTGTTTTTACCAACCGTCACAGCCTATGGTCTGGCCATAATAAGGTCCAGGATACTGTTGCAGATGCTGCTGTCTAGTCCCAGGGAGCTGAGCTCGGTTAGGGGAGAAATGGTGTTGAATGTTAAGCGATAGTCAATGAACAACAGTCTCTCACATATGTACGTCTTGTCTGGATGTGATATCACCATGTGAATTTCGATGAAGTCGCATCTCCAGTGGATTTGTTTGAACCATTGAGCAAATTGGCGCTGGTCTGATGTATACAATGCTGGTGTTGATGTGGGCCAAATAGAAAACCACAATCTCGTATATGACTCTCGCAGAAATTGGCTGGCATATTCTCTGAATGGCATGAATGTTTCCCGGATATTCAACGTTATTTAAAGACACAGTTAAGTACACACAGAGCCTGTGATGAAGAAGCCTTTTCCAAGTCAGTTTGCTCAACTTTCCTATTTGCTTTTCAGTGCAGTCTTGCCACGTGTAAAAGCATGGTCATTAGTAATCAAGAAAAGGCCACAAGAAGAATAAATGTAGACAATCACACGAATTCAAAGTGATTAATTGATATAATGAGACTTAGCATGTGATTCCTCTTGCATGCTAGCTTGTTAAGCTGCTTTCATCTATACACCACTGGACAATAGCTGGAGTGATATATTGCGGGTTTCTGCTGTTATGGTGAAATAAAACCACTGTGTAACTTGTAAAATAATATAGTAATAATCGTGTAATAATGTAATGTCACAGCAATAATACTGTTATTATTGCTATATATGTTGATTCATCCTATCTAGAAACGAGGTGCGGCAATGGCATTTGCAATATTGATGGACATTAAAATCTGTGTCAGTGCATGGTCTACTGACTGCCGGAATTTCCCCGCATGGATCAGAGTAGAGCTTGCCCCGTAAATTACGACGCCCCTCTTGCAAGAGGAAAACCATATATGGTCGTGGAAGTAGGTGTGGCGAACGGGCGATGGGATCACAAGACGGACTGAAAGAGAATGTGTTTTTCGATTGAGAGAGCGTTCTATACAGCAAGAGAAAAAAGGCCGCATTGGACAGCTGATGTGTGCACGCTATTTGTGCATCCGTAACGCAAAGATGTGCAACACTGATTTTGCGTGACTGTCCACATTTCTGCAGATCAGTGCCCCACTTCAGACTGGATAGCACTTGTTTGGTAATTATATCGATCTACCTCTTTAACTTGAACATAATAGTGAGATCAGCATAGAATGACTCAACGCTAGAGATGTATGCAGTCATCTATTCGATTGCACACTGCTGGGCGCGTGGACCTAGGGACGTTTGCTGCACCAGTGGTGATTATGATGGTATAGCAGAAACATGACAAGCACGGTAAGTGATCGGTCAGTAACGTGGTGAAGATATTATGTTGGTTGTTTGGATCGCATGCAAGTTAATGGAAGACATTGGTAGTTTATTAAGTTAACAAATTCATTAGAGCTATTTGAATATACTTGTTGATGAGCTGTTTGTATAACTATATGTGTTTATTGCTTATTGTAGCTAATCTCAAGAAAATAAGCATTGGCCGATATGACGTGGGCTACTATGTTGACAAGTTGAGCATTAGGTCCGCTGCGCCCAGATATACTTTTATCTTGAAGCTCGTGCACACTATACGATGTATTGTTGTCTCACTTTGTTGCAATGTACCATGGAATTAGTGACTGGATAATCCATTTTCTGCAACAAAGGGGTGGCTTCTCGTAAATAGCGGTGAGCAGGCTGACTGTGTGGACGGAGGTGGGGGGTCCAGCAAGGGTTGGTTCCTACTAGGACGCAGCAATTTTTTCTATTTAGTTTTTGCTGTCCGGGGGGCATTCTCACTGCTCCATGTTACAGTAGATAGATTACAACGTCTATGCGTTAGCTTTCACCAGCCGTACCATGGGTGCACGGTACGCGCTGTTTAAATTAAGAAACGCTCTGGGATTAGTCCATTACGTTTGACTGCACACGCCTAGGCTATATTAAAGGCGTTATCTCGGTCGATTCGTTACGGTTAATCTCGAACGTGGGTTGTTTAATTGCAATGTTGGGTCTACTTTGATGCGTCAGATACAGCGATAGCCCAACAAGCCTTACATTTCTAATATTTTCTGCAAAGTTATGCAAAAACGTTTCGATTTCTACTGCTCAATGTTCAATTCGCCTGCCACGTTCTTTCCTTCAGCTATTAAAACACACCCCTCTCCCATTCCCGGAAATTATTATAGGTATTTCTTCATAACACCGTGACGCATTTTGGGCTACTTCATTTTTTTTAAAGGTACACAACGGAACCGTGTCTACAGAATTGTTCCTAATTTGGAATTTAGAACAACAACCGTATTACACAGTAATACCCAATAAACACACAGAAGAATATGTACAGTGGCGTTTCCTCACCCTGAAGTCAAACAGTAAAGTCACAGTGCAGGATATGAACAGCTGCAGCTGTCTATTTTAAGGTGTGGGTGTGTGCGCAAGTCTTTAAAATGGTTGCTGCCTACAAGCTAAACATTAGCCTACCTTTGGAGAATAAAGTGCATCCGACAGTATAACATATGGAAGATAAAGAATATTCTACAACAATTGAGTAATGTGTTATAAATTCTACACAAAATACTTGTTCTCAAGTACTAACACGTACATTACCACCAATGTACTATATATAGCCTACTACCTACTACAAGGCCAATAAACATGCATTATTCTTATGGACAATTGCGGCTGGCTTGCCCTAATTTTGAACTGGTCTGCTTTCATGTTCACAAAAGCTGGAGCTGTTATTTTTTGTCACACCATATAGCTATGGATTTAACCCGAAAGGCTTGCAGTGCTGTTTGTTTGGTTTGCAGCCAACGCATCCAGAGTCAGCATTGTAAGAGATGTGATATGCTCGAGATTATGTAAAAAAATATGTAAAACATTGCTGCATTTTTTTTAGTTAGACGTTGTGCAGCATTTCTAACAAACCTGAAATAGACTCTTCAGAGGACAGTACAATACATTGCAGTACATTGTATTACATTATTATCAATATTGAACAGTTCAAATATACTAACAATAATTACATTTAGATTTGTTTTCATCTATCAGACACTCCTCCAGAGCAATGAAGAGGAGCATTTCGTGTTTAGTGCTTTGCTCATGGTAAGCTCTGGGGATCGACCTAGAATCCTTTTGGTTACTGGCCCACCACTCATACCACAACAGGTTGCAGTAGATTTTGGATTTTCTTTCTGTATTTGGAATATTATTTTAGTGTATTCTGCACAAACACCATGCCTGTCAGACACCCATCCAGATTGTGATTAATATCATGTGTTGTTGCCATGGCAGTAACTGATGCACAGAACATATTGGACAACAATAAATATGCCCATTTATATATATATATATATCATTTTGGACTGACTTGCTATGTTGGAAATTGGAAATGTAATGTTTTTCACTTTTTGCATTTATTCTGAAGAAGGTCATCCTGAGTCATGTTTTTGTCCATTGTCCTGGCTCTTTGCTTTCCCTTTTTGAGGATGCTGAGACGGGGAGGAGGGACTCATTCCTTTCTGGCCCTGGATGACTCAGAGCCCAATGACTCAGAGCCCCATCTCAAAAAGATCAAGTTGGCTGCAGATTATGCCAAATGGCACCCTGTTGCCTATGTAGTGCTCTATTTATGTCCACAGGCTATAGAGAAAGGGGTGCAATTTGAGAAGCTGACCATGTCACAGTAATCCTCAGCAGCATCTCTTGTTTGGTGCATTTTATCAGGGAGGGACCAGACAGACACAAGTAAACCAATCAATAATATGTATTATGAACAGGTTGTTTGGGTGTGTGGGACTGTTGTCAGTACAATCTTAGATCATATGACACAGGAATAAGGCCTCTAAGCCTGCAAGGATGTTGGCGACTTGGTGGCATAGATTCAGAAAATATATACTCACTTTTTCATCCTCATTCTACCAGCCAAAGTTTTTGCTGGTACTCTATTGTGTTGGATAGGCCCCCACCCTATCGCAGGTTTTCCCCCGGCTGCAGACAGCTTTAACAATAGGGACATTGGGCCCCCTGTGGGTACCTCTCTGGACTGTCCTGTAAAACATGCCTGACCACTCTGGTCTTTTCACAGGGTGTCTCCCATGAATGAACGAGGCAAGTGGACGTCCAGACAGCAGTGGAAACCTATAAGAGCTGCAGAAGGACTGAGGAAGACCACTAGGGTTTTCTGCCTACATCCAACCCAACGGTTGGCCACACGTTTGGTTGGGTGGTTCCAGTTGAAAACACTCACCCTTTCTCTCCTAGGGTCAGTGGTGTGATCATTCTATTACCTTTATGCCCTGGTAAAGCCAGTTACAGGAGGACGTTCGTCTGCATTTTTTCATGGTTGGGGGGCTGTAGTGTACCTTTTACCCCATAGTCCCCCAGTTCCAATTCATCCGGTTATTCATGCTAGCCATGAGTTTACCACCACAACAGAAACCCAGCAGTAAGAGAACCGGCAAGCGCATCTCATTTTTCCAAGACCAAGGATTGGCGATGAAGGAGACGTCCTCACAGCAGCATCCAGAAGGGTCTTACTATAGCCTGGGTGCCCCAGCCTCGGGGCCTTGCCCCGGACAGAGTGAAGCCACCGGCACTGTCACCTCCACAACCTCAAACCCAGAAGCCCCCCATACCGGTATGTACCTCAACTCTGTGATCTTCAGCCCAGAGAAAGGAGACCAGAGTCGGGGACATTACCAGCAGACGGTACCCATGAAATGGGCTCACCAGGACACACCAGGCCACCCTCCACCTCAGCAGAGGTCGGGTACTGGGACCTGGACGCAAGGTGCCAATGTAGCTAACTGGGGCCAGAACTTTGCTCCATACCTAGGGGGCGTCAGCGACACGCGCTCCCAGGCCCAGGCTGCCTTCGTCAAGCAGCCGATTCGCGATGGGCCTCCCACTCTGCAGCCACAGCAGCCACAGCAGCCCCAGCCACCCAGAGCTGTGGAGAAGCAGCCAGCCCAACAGACGCAGGCTAACTCTGTCCCCGCTAGGGTAGAGGCCTACAGAGATGTCCGCGACGTGACCAAGCCTCGCGGCCTTGAGTGGGAGCAGCAACAAAAGCAGTCCCAGAGCTTTTCACAGACGCTCAAGCCCGGCGCTCTCAACGCCCCGCCGCACAGCGCATCCAACCCCGTCGGGAGCTCCGTGCTTCAGCCTTTCCAGCTAGCGTTCGGCCAGCCAAAGCAGCACCTAGCAGCTGGTTACTACCAGGTGTTTCAGGGGGGCAACAGGACTTTACCCAATCTAAACTACAACGCCCAGCAACCCAAACCCCAACAACACGCCCAACCACGTCCGCAGCAACAGCAGGAGCAGCAGTTACAACAACGTCAGCAGCAACAACAACAGATATTACAGCAACAAATACAGCAACAGCAGCACCATCAGATACAGCAGCAGCAGATGCTCCAGCATCAACAGCAGCTACAGAAGCAGCAAATTAAACAACGGCAACTACAGCAGGAGCAACAGTTACAGCAACAGCAACAAATACAGAAACAGATAAAACACCAAACACAACAGCCGCAACATGTTCTAGAATATTACCCCAGCAACCAAAACCCACCTAGCCACAAGCCCCCTCACTCCCAGCCACCAGTGTTGATGCACTCCCAGGAATCCAATCCTCCGTCAAACTGCCCGGAACATCAGGAGACGTCCCCGGATTCTCCACACATTCCCCCCAACTCAGACCCCCAGCGGCCCCCCGCAGACACACAGCTCCAACCCCCGCAGCTCCATCTTCAGCCCAGACGGTCCAGGCGACTCTCGAAGGAAGGCGGATCACCCCCGGGCGACAACCCTTTCCTGATCCCATCTGATGTGGCCCAGAACGGGGGCTCAGAGGGTTCAGTTGGGGCCCCTAAGGTGGAGGAGGTGCAGGTCCCCCAAGCGGCCCAGACAGGGGTCATCCAGAGCACACGCAGGAAGCGCAGGGTTTCCCAGGAGGTCAACCTGGAGACACTGGCACAGAAAGCCTCAGAGATGGAATCCTTACCACCGCACATCGTCAAGGTAACTGTTGCTTTGTGCTCCGGTGTTTGTAGATCTTGCTGTAGTTGTCATTATTGTTGTAGTGCTTTAGTATAGATTAGTTACAGGATATAACAGGCATGTCTTATCCCTATTTTTTTTATATCTGTTTGTGCTTTTGTATGCTTTATTTGATCAAGAGCAGTGGGCTGGATTCAAATCAATGCTGCAGCAGTATATGTGCACTGGAAGCAGTGGCTTCGATCACTTGAACACACTTGGCCAACCATCCTAAATTCATACCTAGTTGTCAGGCATACATGCCCTCACTTACAGATTCTTTGAAACACACAGCTGCACTGTGGTTAGACTTGTGAATCTGCATTAATATTGCTGGCTGTTGGTAAAACTACTTTTCTGTTATAATTTTACCAGGAATAATTACAAAGGTGTACAGGTCCCTAATCTAGTTCCAAATTGGAAACAAACAGCAAGGTCCACTGAGTCAGAAATGAATGATTATCACTTTGCTGCATGGACTAATCAAATCATTCAGCCTGTATAAACACAGCAGTCAGTGATCAAGCTGTCTGTACTCACTGAGCAGCTTTATTGATCAATTATAGATGCACAATTACCCATGATATAACTTAATCATTTAAAAAATGATTTCTAAATTATAAAGCCTGCACCTATTTTGGATGGGGAAAAAACAACTGCTATAAATTATTTTTATCCTCAGTTTTGAATTGTTTCTTGACAACATGATGACGGTGCATCTCTAAATTTATGGTATCGGCATTTCAGTACATGACAGTGCGTTTGTAACTGTGTTAACCTTCACGGGGCCTCTGGCTCATGTCACACCGTGCCCACCAAGGCTATTTAAATCATCCCTATGAGGTCCAGAGCCAGACACTTTTTCCATCCCACCTGATAAGTAACTTTGCACACACACAGCTTAATTAATTGCACCCGTCTGGTGTTCGTGGTCCAGATTTAAATCTCAGTGATGTCGAACATAGAAAAAACACTGCTAGGTTCTCGGTAAGCTGACAACTTGTTTCACTTGGTGATGGGGACTGAAACTCCACCCCCTGTGTTGCTCTGTTTGGGGAGGGCTACAGGGGGTAGGGGTATATGTGCTAGAGGTGCAAAACTCAGCAGAATGCATGCCTCCCTTTCTCCTGTCTCTCTTGTCCCAGAGTTCGGGGCGGGAGGTTTAACCTTTTCCACTGTTAGTGAATGTCCAGTACCAGGCCACGCTCCTATAGGCTGGCTCCAGCACCAGGCCATGCTCTTATAGGCTGTTGTTACACTCAATCACTCTCTCTGTCCTTCCTCTGGGCTCCAGCTGATGGAATATGTAGTGGATTTAAAGTCTTCTGCCATTATACACAACACAACTACACTACACAAGTTTCTGTCTGAGAAGTATCATTCTGGTCAAACTGGTTCTCCGTAAGCTTCGTTGGCTGTAATGTACTTCTTTGCTGTCGAGTCAGCGGGTAACAAGGTTGTTTGTCTCATCCGCAGGAGCAGCCTCACAGGCCCTGGAGCCCCCAACGACCACAGCCAGGGCAAGGGACCATGGACAGGGATCAAGGGGGTCAGAGCACCAAGCGACCCCGTGATGAGAGCATGATGCCCCTGGTCATTCCTGTGTCAGTCCCTGTACGGAGGCCAGACCCTCATTCACCCTCTTCCTCCCCAGAGCGGGAGCACTCTATCCTGGGTACAGGCTGGCCACAGAGACCCTCCAGTCATCTGGATGTAGGCAGTGTGGACCGCAAACCCTCCGTTATCGTCACTCGCAGAAGATCACTCAGAAACTCTCTGTCGGAGAGCTCAGGACAGGTGGGTCCACGAACTTGGTATTTTCTTCTTTATAGAGATTGAGGGTCTTGTTTTTTTAATGGTAATGGATGCTTCCCTTGAATGTTGCAGCAGTAAAATTAGTGCCTCTCAGTTACCTGCCCTTGGGTTTGTCCAGGGGTCTCACAGAAGGCCCGGAAGTTGGCCGTCAGTGTTTGGGTATGAGAGGGATAAAAACTGAAGATGTCTCGCTTTAGTAATTCCTTATGGCAGCTTGGACGCTCATGAGCTTATTTGTGTAGAAGGCTGGAAAGTGCCGCCCCTCCAGGATTTAGGGCTTCCGGTTTAGACTTCCAGGTAGGGCTGCTCGATTATGGAAAAAATCATAATCACGATTATTTTAGTCAATATTGAAATCACGATTATTTAAATCGATTACTCATTGATTTTGGAAATTTGCATGTTGATTTAAAAAAACAGTGAAAATATTCTGACGTCAGGAGCGGGTGACTTTTTTTACTTTGTTGAGGGTGACCAGCACACATAGTTTGTTAGAATGTTTGGATTTGATTAGACTGCAATTTCTTTCAATTACAAATAATTTATTTATATTTATTATATATTATATTGTATTATATTATATTATAACCGGCTGTTATGTAAGAATAGTGATCATATGAAGTCATTAATTATCACACAGTTGTTTGGCAAATCTTTTGTATAAATTAACACTTCTAAACGTATCTTATTTTCTATTTTGCCTGCAGGTTCATGTGCGCACGATCACTGTGCTTAATAAGTCTGCTGTAGAAGCACAAACAGCAGTTCAAACAAACTACTGAATAGAAGTAACACGAAGATTGGCTCTTCAGTCAGTACACATAAAATATCCCAAACAAGACTCAAATAGACAAAGCTGATTAGCTAACTAACAAACAAAGTACCTGCGTTGCTGTGAGTCAAACTCATGGAGCTGCTGCAATCACCTGAAATATATAAAATAATGTAGCCCATACTCTGCCTTTGTCGCCACTTCTGCACAGCATTTCTCATATAAAGCACGCAGAGCAGCTATGGTAAAGTTGTGGCGAGATGGCAAATTATAACGCTTGTCCAAAGTATGCAACATTCTAGAGCGGTCGTTCTCAACTGTGCTAATGGGGCACACATCTTAGGCTAAAAGTATGCAACGGCATGTGTTATTTTTTGTGCCTGCGTGCACGATGGATATGGAGTTACACTGTAAAATGCGTCTTTAATAGACGACTGAGTTAGTTTCACTTTCGGTTTCGGGAGGGACAAAAGTGCGTGTCATTCGAACACAAGACAAAAATAAGAGTTCTTAGAAAATGCAATGTACAAAATAATCGTTTTTTCTTGATTACACTGTTTTTGTGATCGTTAGGAGCTGAAATCGAAATCGCGATCAAAATCCGATTAATTGCACAGCCCTACTTCCAGGTTGGGAGAATAATGTTAAAAAAAACAAATCCTAGAGGACACATATCTCAACATTGACAATACTGGAGTGGGCACATTTCGCTATTTAACACAACACGTCTATATAGATGTCACAGTTAAAAATACAATGGAACACACAGAACCTTACTAGGCTTTTTTGCTGTCTGCTGAATGATTATGTTAAATATATAGGTTTCAACAAACTATTTCACAAACAAATAAAAAATGTAGTATTGTGCCAGAGTTCGGTGTAATGTAGAAGCCTAAACCTCCAGATTCCAAAACATGTCCCCAGCCACGTGAGGTTGGAGCCCTGGCTCGGTCACTGTTGCTGCCCTTCCTCTCTGTATTTGTCTACATACCTGTCTCCCTAGCCTCTGCATCTTTCTGTCCTCTCCAATGAAAATATATATGAAATGTGGTCAAATACTGTAAAAATGTACAATTATATTGCCAAGTGTTTTGACTAAATCACACAGCCCACATATCTCTAATCTGTTATAATCTTTCATGACCTGCTTGCATCCTTTCTCCCCTACCCATTACCCAGCACCCCTCTCCCCTGGTTTACCCAGAGTTCACTCTCTCCCTCCCCAAGCCCTCATTCTGCCCCTGCCCCTCTTCTGTTGCCCAAATCAGGTTGAGCAGATTACAGATTACGTTACACACTATAGATGGATGTACAGCCTACTCTACCACATTACTATAGATTACTCTCTGTAGGAGAGGTCATGTACTGTACTATACAGACTGCTGTAGGATTGGTTATGTACTGTACTATACAAACTGTTGTAGGATTGGTTATGTACTGTACTATACAGGATTCTGTAGGAGAGGTCATGTACTGTACTATACAGACTGCTGTAGGATTGGTTATGTACTGTACTATACAAACTGTTGTAGGATTTGTTATGTACTGTACTATACAGACTGCTGTAGGATTGGTTATGTACTGTACTATACAGACTGCTGTAGGAGGGGTTATGTGCTGTATTTTAGAGACTGCTGTGTCTGTTTCATGGTTTTGGCCTGGGGAATGCCATCTCCTCTAAGATGGGTAAAGGCAGTTCATGGTTGAGTGAACATTGTGAAAAAAAGTAGGATGGCTTAGTGTGATGTGCATTAGAGGAAGTTTTGATCTTTTTTTTTAATTCTTTGTAAGTTATAGCAATGAGGCAAGACCATGACATCAAATTTAACTTCCTGAAATTAAAAAGGGAGAAAATGTTGTAAAATGTAACTTTTATGCCTAACACCTGACCAGATAAAGAACTTAAAAGTATATTATTCCCTATAAACCAACCAACACTATTGTTGCTCAAACAGAAGGGAACTAAATTACAATGGAGTAACAAACCATACAAAAGGACTTTATGAATGGGTGTTTAAACCAGTGAGACAAAAGGTGAAACACTTTCTTTCTGTGCCAGCATTTGAAAAACATGTACAAACAAAGCTATTTCGGTCAGTGAGCCAAACATGCTAACGTGCAATATCCCTTCTAAGAGAGAACACCACGTCCGTAACAGATGTCATATCCAATACAGATTGGACGGTGGTCTTTTGTACGTTTGCTCATATTTAACCTCCTGTTTTAGAATGGAGGAACAGAAGGTGAGAAAGACGACGACGCCAAGAAATCCAAACGCCGTCCCCGGCCCGATCCGCTCTTTATCCCGCCTCCCAAACCCGGCACCTTCATGGCCCCCCCGGTGTACTCCAGCATCATGCCCTACCAGAGCCACCTTCGTTCCCCCATCCAGCTCATCGACAACCCCATGACCATGCCCCCCTACACCCCCCCTCCCATCCTCAGTCCGGTCAGGGAAGGGACTGGGCTCTACTTCTCCACCTTCCTCTCCTCTACGGTGGCAGCCACAGCCTCCAGCCAGGGACTGCCTCCACCCATCACGCCCAAATCAGCAACACGCAGCCTGCTGAGATCAAGTGAGTAACGCCACATGAGGCCCTAGTAGCGATTACCTATCATGTTTATCTAAATCTCATTCTCCAAAGCCCTTCCTTTGTCTCTGTAGGATTTTTGGTGTTATATTGAATTAATCTAATGCTACTCAAGCTAGTGTTGAAACTCAAGTTATATGCCAATAATCATCACTTGCTAAATGATATTGAAAACATAAGGCTGTATTGTTTATGTGAGAAAATAATATTTCAAATATACAGTAAACCCTTATTGTAGCAGTTTTATAATCCAGATGGTTCCTTCCCAGTTAACTCAGTACACAGCACAAAAATAATCTAATTAGCACAGAGGGTCATCTGTCTATGGTAGAAACATGCAATGTTCCTGGATATACAGTTGTATGCAAAAGTTTACAAGTTTCGTCATTTTCATTTATAAAATATTGGGAGTTTGGATCAGCAAATTTCATTTTGATCCATCAAATAACTGAAGGACACAGTAATATTTCAGTAATAAAATTAGGTTCATTGGATTAACATATAATGTGCAATATGCAAAACGTAATTAGCAGGTGCAGAAATTTGGGCACCGTTATCATTTTGTTAAGTTGACTACCTGTAACTACCTAGCACTGATTAATTGGAACACATAATTGGTTTGGTGAGCGCATTAATTCTTGAACTTCATAGAAAGGTGCATCCAATCATGAGAAAAGGTATTTAAGGTGGCCAATTGCAAATTGTTGTTCTCTTTGACTCCTCTGAAGAGTGGAAACATGGGGGCCTCAAATGACCTGAAAACAAAGATTGTTTAACACAATAGTTTAGGGGAAGGCTACAAAAAGCTATCGCAGAAATTGAAGCTGTCAGTGTCCACCGTGAGGAACTTAGTGAGGAAATTGAAGACCACAATCACAGTTCTTGTTAAGGCCAGAAGTGGCATGCCAAGTAAAATATCGGAGAGGCAAAGGCGAAGGATGGTGAGAACGGTCAAAAACAGCCCACAGACCACCTCCAAAGAACTACAACATCATCTTGCTGCAGATGGTGTGACTGTGCATTGTTCCACAATTCAGTGCACTTTGCACAGTAAGAAGCTGTTCGGAAGAGTTGGATGAAGTCTTTTCTGCATACAAGCCACAGGGTCGCTAGAGGTATGCAAATTCACATTTGGCTTCATTTTGGAAAAAAGTGCTGTGAACTGATGAAACAAAGAGTGATTTGGTCATAACAAGGGATGTTATGCATGACGGCAAAAGAACACAAAAAGTTGAGGGTCACTTCGATTCAACTCAATATCAGTAGATACATGAGAATAATGTAGAGGAATCAGTCACAAAGTTGAAATTACGCCGGGGCTGGATATTTCGACAAGACAACCGCCCAAAACACTGCACATAATCTACTCTGGCATTTATGCAGAGGAACAAGTACAATGTTCTGGAATGGCCATCCCAGTCTGCAGACCTGAATATCATTGAACATCTGTGGGGTGATTTGAAGCTGCTGTCCATGCTTGGTAAACCATCAAACCTAACTGAACTGGAGATGTTTTGCAAAGAGGAATGGTCCAAAATACCTTCATCCAGAATCCAGACACTTATTATAGGCTATAGGAAATGTCTAGAGGCTGTTATTTCTGCTAAGGGAGGCTCAACTAAATATTGATGTGATATTTCTGTAGGGGTGCCCAAATCTATGCACCTGTCTAATTTTGTTTTGATGCATATTGCACATGTTCTGTTAATCCAATGAACCTCATTTCACTACTGAAATATTACTGTGTCCCCAGTTATTTGATAGAACAAAATGAAATTGCTGATCCAAACTCCCAAATATTTATAAATGGAAATAATGGAAATTTTCAGGGGTTTGCATACGACTGTACAGTTGTGTTTATACACTAATCCTAGTCCTATAGAGTTGTGTAGTAATGTTTTAAATAATTTCAGTTACTTTATTGTTTAATAATCTAATTTGAATATTCTAGAAAAAGGCTATTTCACTGCTATGCGAAGCAATTTAGATTTATACTTTTATCTGGGAAATGTGCATTTCAAATAAAGTAGAATTAATGAAAGCTAACATAAAATAACAATATATTAGAATATAGCATGTAGGCCTGACACTTATTCTGCATGTTTTTCAGACAGCATTGACATAACCCCACCTATCCTGTCGGCGATCGGTGAAGCCACTCCGGTCAGCATAGAACCGTGAGTAGAGAACGCACGCCTTCATTTAATGTGCATGTTGAACTTTTATAGCCTGAGAAGCTAAAGAACCCTTCTAGACCAAGAGCAGATATTGACTGAAGGCCACAGGCCACTGTCATATTCACGGCTGGTTGTTGAGTCTGTTGAAGTGAGTTGCAGAAGCCTTTTTGTGCGTGTTGGTTATGAAAGGTTAGATGGGTGTGCTAACTGCTGACCCAGTTTACAATGTATCACAGCTCTGTTTTAAACAGACTGAGGGTGTGTTCAGCAGAAACAAGGTGTATTGTGGGTCATGTTTCCTTCTTGGTACTGATCGGTGGCAGCTGGTAGCGGTCAGGGCAGGCTGAGCGAATTTCAGCTGAGCCCTCGTACCCATCTTTTGATGGGCTCCCTCTGCTTCCTTCAGTCAGATTGCATTTACACCAGGCCCACGTTCACAAGGTCATTGTGTAACGAAACGTCTTACAACAGGAAAAAATAATTACTGTTTTTATTTTTGATAAGTTTAACCTGGGCCCAGACCATGCAATATGTTCTCCCTAACATATGCCACAACAAAGCCCATCATCATCAACACCGTCAAATTAGATTTGTTCTTTAGTTCACAGTGTAGCAGAATGGGTTTGCAACAGCAACCAAAAATGTCTCTTTCTTATCAGAGATGAATCCTCAGCCATGTGAACTTAAACCAAGGGTTAATCAGGAAGTAAATGAATGTTGCGATAACAACTGATAATTGCGGAAGTGATTCTTTTTATAGGCAACAGAGGCATACATGTTTTACATCGGCTTGATTTGTTTCTATCTGAACGCTCCACAGTAAGCACACTTTGAAGAACGGACCGCAGCTCTTTGCATTTGTTGCACAGACAGGGAAAAGGCAAGAAACTGGCTGCATTCCAAACCGTTTCGAAAGCAGCCATTAGCTATATTTGGATTATCCTGGAGTAACCTGATAGACTTACAGCATCAAAACAGAAAAAGTATTACCATCAAATATTTCCAGGCAATGGAATGTTGTATGCAGATGTTGTTTCAGAGTCTTATTATTATTTAATGCATAATTGATCAATGTTTGCACGAAAAGGTGATCCCACTGTTCTTTCATCATAAAGGATTTGCTATGTTTGATTAAAACATTAATAGAATTTGACAAACATATATGGTAGGTTTGCATCAATCCTGTGTTGACTTATGTTTGAATGAGATAATAGATTTTCATAAAATCATTTGGTGGATAGTACTACTGTAGGTCAATGCCGGTAATATGAGATAACCACCAGCATGAACATGGCTATTTCTGTGACATTGTATTTATACAGGTAGGCTTTCTCTCAACAAGACCTACACCGTGTTCCAAATTATTATGCAAATTGGAATTATATGTCATAAACATTTAAAATTTTGTTTTTCAATCAAACTCATGGATGGGATTACATTTCCGGGCTCTTTGGATCACTGAAATCAATCTCAGACACCTGTGATAATTAGTTTACCAGGTGAGCCCAATTAAAGGAAAACTACTTAAGAAGGATTTTCCACATTATTATGCAGGCCACAGGTTTCAAGCAAAATGGGAAAGAAAAAGGATCTCTCTGCTGTGAAAAGGGTCAAATAATGCAATGCCTTGGACAAGGTATGAAAACATTAGATATTTCACGAAAACATAATCGTGATCATCATACTGTGAAGAGATTTGTGGCTTATTCAGAGCACAGACGGGATTATGCAGATAAAGGCATAATGAGGAAGGGTACTGCCAGACAAACTCATTGGATTAAGAGAGCAGCTGCTAAAATGCCATTACAATGCTCTAAGATCCTCCAGAGGCTTGCAGTTGTGCTACTATTCGGCCACCCCTAACCAATGCTCACAAGCAGACACAGTTGCAGTGGGCCCAGAAATACATGAAAACAAATTTTCTTGTCAGTAAACAGTCTTGTTAACTGATGAGTGCCATGCATCCCTGGATGGTCCAGATGGCTGGAGTAGTGAATGATTGGTGGATGGCCACCATGTCCGATTAGGGCTGCGACGTCAGCAGGTAGATAGGTGGCAGAGTCATGTTTTTGGCCGGAATCATGGGAAGAGAGCTGGTAGGCCCCCTTAGGGTTCCTGAAGGTGTGAAAATGACCTCTGCAAAATATCTAGAGTTTCTGACTGACCACTTTCTGCCATGGTACAAACAGAAGAACTGTGCCTTCCATAGCAAAATCATCTTCATGCATAACAATGCACCATCCCATGCTGCAAATAATACCTCTGTCCCATGGGCTGCTATGGGCATAAAAGGAGAGAAACTCATGGTGTGGCCTCCATCCTCCCCTGAGCTCAACCCTATTGAGAACCTTTGGAGCATCCTAAAGCAAAAGATCTATGAGGGTGGGAGGCAGTTCACATCAAAACAGCAGCTCTGGGACACTATTCTGACATCCTGCAAAGAAATTCAACCAGAAACTCTCCATAAACTCACAAGGTCAATAGTTGCAAGAATTGTGAAGGTGATATCAAAGAAGGGGTCCTATGTCACTTGCCCTGTTAAGATGTGTTTGATTGAAATAGCTTTTGATTTCAGTAAATATGACCTCCTAATGCTGCAAATTCAACAAATGACTATTTTTAGGTCTTTGCAACCTATAAAATCTATTGAAACTCTTATTGTGCCAATAATTTGGAACAATGCATTTTGGGTTTTTATTTTTGAAAATAAAAATGTTTTCATTGGGATGTTTGTTCAATTAAATTCGATTTATACCCTAACGGTTGGTGGCTTGAAAATTATACTGACTGTCATTTCATCGACTATTTAGGAAAATCAGTGTAATATTATTTGCATAATTATTTTGAACGCGGTGTAGATTGGCCCATTTTAAACACACCTCTCTGTCTCCCTAAACCACCACTTGCTGTCCTGTGCTTTCAGTCGTATTAATATCGGCGTCCGCTACCAGGCGGAGATTCCAGAGCTGAGGCCGCAGTCACAGGCCCAATACGACCATCGCAAGGCGGATCTGGTTTGGGCTCCACTCAACGAACTAGAGGCTAAACCTGGACTTCAGGGGAGAGGTAATACACCAAGATATTAGCTTAAACACTTAATACAGATTTGTATTACAATAAACTAGAGCTCAGTGTTCCTCTTGCTCTGATTTCCTCCAGTTGATGACCTCATGCACCTGGCGTGCTCTAGCGCTCTGCACGGAGGAGGGACCAATCAGGAGCTAGCGCTGCATTGCCTTCACGAGTGCAAGGGTGACATCATGGTAAGTGATGCCGGATGACAACTTAAGAGGGATGACTAATAGAGATGGTGCGGTTAAAAGCTGGGTTGCATTAGTTTGGTCACACAGTAGATGGAAAGAGTGTTCATATCAGGATCTCCAGATTGTATGACTCCCATTTATTTTTTACTTTTATCTACCGAGCACAAACTTTGCTCTGGTGGATGTGACTTTGGTGGAAGCTGTACTAGCCCACAGGATTCATTAACCATACATTCATAATATAATATAGTATTTCTCTTCCTCCGGTGAAAATGCCTGTAATGATGAAGTTACTTAGTGGGTGGACTTCATGGTGATGTCACTCAGCAGAGAGAACAGACGTGCTAACAGTGGCATGGACATAGAATAGTTTGGAGACAGGCTCAGGGGTGATAGAGTGTTTCAGAGAGGAGACGTGTTCCCCTTGAAGCAATGTGTTGTTTTGTTATTAGATATGGCCGTTGTGTAATCTGCCCAATGCACCCCCCCCCCCCACACACACACACAAATACACATACACATACATGCACACTGGGTAAAGGTACCAAATGAGGCCTTGGGCAGAAAAACAGCAGTGTTGAGAGAGAAAATATAGTAAGTGAGAGGGAGAGAGAGTAGATGCTTCAGCTTGCAGCATTTGGCCATATTGTTGTCAAGGAGATAGGGGGCCATTTGTACTCAGTCAGTCTGTGTGTCTATTTCTATTTGCATATCTCTCTTTCTCTCATCTTCATTACCAACACATCAGCCTCTTGGTAATTAAGAATCAGTTGACATCAATAACTCTGTGACAACTAGACATTGATTAATAGAAATGGGTCTCAAGGCAGGTCCCGGGGGCCCAGGGTTGATCTTAATACTATACAGCTGATTCAAATGTTCAACTCATTGTTAACGTTCAGTGATTTGTAATAGCTGTGACGTCTGACCCAGTAATGCAACCCTGGTTCTGGCTCGCTCCGTGGAGCATTGTGCCTCAGCATCTGGTTGGCCACAGTCCTGTTCTGGGCCGGATCCTAGGTTGATGTGGTGTTATGTCCCAGGTCCTCCTGGCTCCGTTTCCTCTTGCCAGTTGCCAGTTGTTGTCTGGTTCCTTTAGGCAGGTGTGTGTAGTGTTAAGGCATACATGAAGTTTGTATTACTATGATGTTTCTGGAACCATGTTGTTTTCCTTCTAGCTACTCATATGGGTTTATCAGTCTCTAGGTGACTATGCTGCTATGTGTACATGACAGACACATCCAGCAAACCTTAGACTGTTGCCTGTGGAAATAGTAATCTGTTACGTGACAAAGTTTGTTGTTGCGGTCGAAGTTCCTGACTCCGGACCACGCGTGTCACCTGGAATCGGGTTCGAACCCTGGCTCCACCGATTATCTGTGCTCATCTAATCTGTTTCCCTTTATATACGTGTCCCCATAGCAAGAAATAGTAATAACGTAAAATAAAAAATAAGCATGACTCAAACGGCAGTACATTTGTTTATGAGGGAAGAGGGAGTAGCTTTGCACACAGCTGCTTAGTATGCAACATATCAACCAATCAAGACAGACGGTCACTAATCATTTATTGTCCTAACACTCGCTGTTGGAAGGCAGAATTCTAGTTCATGCAGTCTGGCATTTTGTAAGAACTATGAATCAATCTATGACCAGCAGCTGACAGTTTTGCACAAGACAACGTGTAGGCTGTTTGTGCTTGTGAAGTATCTGCTGGCCAACATTCAGATTCATTATATTATGGGATGTACTGTATGTTCAAATGGCCAACTAGTTTTCAAAACATGTTGATCAAATCTCCTGAGGGTATTGAATTATATAAATAGAGAAGCCTGAACACATGAGAACACCAGCAGAGCTGATCCAGATCTTTTTCTAGCAAATTGGCGGAAACCTCTCTATCCGTAGGCACGTCCAAACAAAATATGTGCACCCCTTTTAGTCCCTAGGACCAAAATAATTGGTGAACTGAATAGATGTTGTTAAAGAAATGAACAACCCAGCATTTGATGTGTTGTGTCTGGTTTTCAGGGAGCGTTGGCCCTCCTGATGTTGCAGAAACCCATCTTCTCGAAGAACCACTACCTTGAAGACTACCACTACTCAGGTAGGTGACGGCTCGGCTAGGAGAGCACAGTATTATCCTGGAGACCTCTTGCTGCCATGTGACCCGGCTGGCCTGGTCATGTTAATGTAATGAGTTTCACACAGTTGCTGCCATGTGACCCGGCTGGCCTGGTCATGTTAATGTAATGAGTTTCACACAGTTGCTGACATGTGTCTTTGTACTGAACCGTTAAATTTTACTTATCTATTCTGCCTGGGTATCCGGCATAGGGCAACGCCCAATTTCTAAATGATTGCTGCCTAAGGTGGAGCGTTAGACCGGGGTAACTTGTCTGTCACTAGCGACTCCTTGTGTAAGTCTGGTGAATTTCATATCAGTCGTGGTTGTATAGTTGATGAGTCTCACCACATATTTCAACTAAAGGCGTCCGTGCTGAACGAGCAGTTGTGGTCAGAATCAGAAAGCTCAGTGATGCGTGTATGGAGGAAGCATGTGATTGATATTCAACCATTCTGCACTTGATGTGGAGTTCCAGACAAGACAAGGCCAAATGGGAGTTGGACATGACAAATTGGGAGGTGAGAAAAAGTAAAAAAACGCACAGTTCGATCAGAGTTCCTTCTGACTGCGTTTTTCCACGGGTCCCTTTCTCCTTTAGTAACAGGGCCGGGCCCTGGAGCATTGAACAATGGCCATTTAACAGGAGGGGGAGGTGCTAGCTAGCTGGAGGTGGGGGGTGTGGATGGGAGAGGGTGGTTTGGCTGCTGATTGGAAACTGGAGGATTTGACGTGTTGCCGGGAGGTGGGTGGCGAGGGAGGGGGAGGGTTGGTGGCGTGTGGTTAATCCCAAGCAGAGGACAGAGAACCATTGTTTTTCCAACCTGTGGTGTTTATGTGTGTGTGTGTGTGAGTGTGTACACAGAAGCAGACAGCCCTGGTCACCAGTCAGTGTCTCGGTTACTGTTCACCATTCTTTTGTCTGTTCTCTCTCTCTCTTCCTGTTTATATTTCTCTCAGTCTATTTAGCTCTCTAAGGATTCTCTCTTTCTCTTTCTGTTTCTCAGCTCAAGTCAGACTACCGTACTTAATAGGCGTGACACAGTCAAGCTCATATTGCCAAAGCATATTTGGGGATGCCATTAATTCACAATAGAACACTATTCAAGTAAACACAAAAATGTAGATTGTCCTGATGAAAATGTCTCTGTGTCTTTTGTCAGGGTCAGACAGCTGGACCTCAGCAGAGAGACGAGACTTTAACAAAGGGATCGCTGCTTATAAGAAAGACTTCTTCATGGTCCAGAAACTGGTATGTGCCAGCCTGTATGTGTTTGAATGACCCTGGGATGAGCTGCTCAGAGCTTACCAGTTTACTTCATTCAAATTAGGCCCATAAAATATTTGTGCAGTAAATTTTATGTAAACATGAATTGTATCAGAGATCTGTCTTTATATTGATAATGAATAATTTCCAAAAGTTACTGGACAATTGGCCCAAAACTGGCAGAGTGAAAGGATAGAACTCTTTGTTACGGTTCCTCATGATGTTTTAACATTGTTCCGTATGGACCCAGAAGTTAGCAGAGAAATTACAGAGACATTTTGCTTCGTTAGTATGCGATGAATGTAATTGTGGCAAGGTTATTGAGAAGCATTACTTTGTGAGTGCCTTGTCTTAGTCTTACTGAACACGGAGATGCTCATGGCAATTAAGAATCTACCTTTAACTGAAGGTGTTCATTCCACAGTACACAATACACCTACTGTTTGGAGCAAGTAAAAACAGCAAAGGGTATTTAAAATTTTAAAGTATAGGCCATTATATTAGTAGTGTGTTTCTCTGTTAGTTATTAGCCTATATATTCATATAGTGTTTATGTTTGATCAAGGTGTAATTTAAATAATGTGTTGGTGTGTGTGTTATAGGTATTGATATGAGAATTGTGTTTTTTAGTGATATATCGGGCCGATATTTGCGTTTTTACCGATCTGCTGCCATCGCCTATTTTTCCGGCATTATTTACAGATAGGCGTCCACACAGGCAGCTCTGTCTTGCTGGAGACTGCAGTTCTCGTGCAGACCATGCACTGCCCCTTGTTCTACCTGTTTTTACTATTTGTTAAACATCGTTTTTTTAAGTTCAATAAATGTTCCTTTTTTAAATTGAGACTTGTAACATTTGTTAACATCATTGTGTCATTTTTATGATGTAAATTGAGGGAGCAAAAGCAGTATCGGCTCCAAATATTGCTTCAAGAAAATCGGCAGACTGTATCGCTCATCGGCACTTACAAATCCATATTGGTCGATCCCTAGTGTTTTTGTGTGTTTATATATTTTTTTTGTGTTATAGGTCTTGATATGAATAGTGTGTTTCTGTGTTTATCGCTGGTCTTACAGGTGTGTTCTAAGACGGTGGCTCAGTGTGTGGAGTTCTACTACACCTACAAGAAGCAGGTGAAGATCGGTCGGAACGGAGCACTGCTTTACGGGGAGGCCGACCCTCCTGACAGCAGGAACACCGAGGAAGAACTGGACCAAAAAGTGAGTTGATTGACTTCCTACATAAGAAACTTGTTTTAACGTGACCAGACCTCCTGCTCTCGAGGGGGGACTAGGGCCCTATGAAATCCGTTTTATTTTTTGGCCAATTCGGTTGAATTTCTTCCATATTCAGTGATTTCTGTTTTATTTATTCCAAATTCCGTGATTTGGACAAAAGTTGCTTTCAAAAGCCTGACACCTGAACCACTAATATAGAGAATACTGCTGTACAGTTTGCACTTGCATTGCCAGATAGGCTACATTTACCTTCCATATGATCAAAGTAATTATTTCTAGACAGGCAGAAGGCTATTTCACGAAATGTGCGTAGGTATTTGTCATGTTAATTACACCGTCCATCTTTTTACAGAACAATCTATCCAAAATAAAAACTAAAAGAGTAGACAAAGATTTCCTCAGAAATTAAAGAAAAGTGGATCAACTACAAACAAATATATTTATATACAAAGTTGAATCGTGTGGACAAAACCTTAACATTCAGCAACAGTCCCGCTAGTTCAAACCCTGCTTGATTAGCAAGAACGTCATAGAATTACTTCAGGCGAAGGAACATAGTAGTCTACACCTACAGTAGTTATATGAATTTGGTGAAAGTGATTGAACGAGAAAAACAAGCGTTGTCTGATTGGACATTTTTTAATGGAGTAAATACCGTTGTTTATAGCTGTCAGTTATCAACCCCATTACAACGTTTGAACGATATGATGGAGTGCATGCTGGCCAAGTTTGGTAGAGAAGCACATATTGCATATTATAGCCCATATATAGAGCACAAATTAACTTCCATATTTGCTGCCTTTTGTATTAGGAAAAACTCAATGACAGTTGTTAATATTACAGGACTAAAATTTGGATTATAGAATATATATTCGGCCCCCTTGAACATTTCGACCTTTTGCCACATTTCAGGCTTCAAACATAAAGATATAAAACTGTAATTTTTTGTGAAGAAGCAACAACAAGTGGGACACAATCATGAAGTGGAACGAAATTTATTGGATATTTGAAACTTTTTTAACAAATAAAAAACTGACAAATTGGGCGAGCAAAATTATTCAGCCCTTTTACTTTCAGTGCAGCAAACTCTCTCCAGAAGTTCAGTGAGGATCTCTGAATGATCCAATGTTGACCTAAATGACTAATGATGATAAATAGAATCCACCTGTGTGTAATCAAGTCTCTGTATAAATGCACCTGCTCTGTAAAGTCTCAGAGGTTCATTGAAAGCCCAGAGAGCATCATGAAGAACAAGGAACACCCCAGGCAGGTCCGAGATACTATTGTGGAGAAGTTCAATGCCGGATTTGGATACAGAAAGATTTCCCAAGCTTTAAACATCCCTGTGTTTAGCACTGTGCAAGCAAAAATATTGAAATGGAAGGAGTATCAGACCACTGCAAATCTACCAAGACCCGGCCGTCCCTCTAAACTTTCAGCTCATACAAGGAGAAGACTGATCCAGGTGTTAGAATGGCCAAGTCAATGTCCAGACCTGAATCCAATCGAGAATCTGTGGAAAGAACTGAAAACTGCTGTTCACAAATGCTCTCCATCAAACCTCACTGAGCTCGAGCTGTTTTGCAAGGAGGAATGGGCAAAAATTTCAGTCTCTCAATGTGCAAAACTGATAGAGACATACCCCAAGCGACTTACAGCTGTAATCGCAGCAAAAGGTGGCGCTACAAAGTATTAACTTAGGGGCGCTGAATAATTTTGCACACACAATTTTTCAGTTTTTTATTTTTTAAAATAGTTTGAAATATCCAATAAATTTTGTTCCACTTCATGATTGTGTCCCACTTGTTGTTGATTCTAATAAAAATACCAGTTTCATATCTTTATGTTTGAAGCCTTAAATGTGGCAAAAGGTCGAAATGTTCAAGGGGGCCAAATACTTTCGCAAGGCACTGTATATATATATATATATATATATATATATATATATATATATATATATATATATATATATATATATATATATTTTGCTGAAAAACATGGAAATCATAGGGCCCGAGGCAACACAGTCCAACACAGTCCCCATTTATGGTGACCTAGCTAGAAGTGTCCTCAGTAATGTGAACACTCTTATATCAGAGTTATATCAGAGTTAAACCAAAGTCAACACATCAATAAACACAAGTTTTAAATAAATCCTGTAAAATTGTTGCCTATTCCTGTTCCAAACGTACCTCTTATGCACACATTTTAAAAGCTGGTGATGCATAAAAACAGCATAAACCACCACACCCAGGGCCAAAACATATTGCGACAATTAACCACATCAGCTACTGGCAGATTGTGTAATTATTATTAACTTTCTGTTAGCTGTGTACATTGTTGTAAGTAAAGCAAGTAAAGTCCATTCTGTTTTATAATTTTAAGAGTTATTAACACAATAACTGGTGGAAATGTGAAGGTAGATTTGATGGCAAAGATAAATAGTGCATTCATGAGAACTACAAAACAAAGAAAGAAGTAGGTCACACTTTCAAATCAGGTGACTTCCAGCCACCGATTTGAACTTAGAACACACCAGCCTAAGAGCTTCACAATACTGTACATGTAACACCTTTATCCTCTTATAAGCAGTATGGAGTAGTGCTGTTGTAGGTAGCCCTTTAATAGGCAGACATTACCTGTATTTAAAATGAGTATTTTTGGATCCATCTCTATCGACCATTACAACACAACAAAAAACACACATCTCCTTCCTCCCCGCTCTGTCTCTCTCTGTCTCTCTCTCTGTCTCTCTGTCTCTCTCTCTCTCTCTCTCTCTGTCTCTCTCTCTGTCTCTCTCTCTCTGTCTCTCTCTCTGTCTCTCTCTACCATTAGAGCTCACAGAGATTAGAATCACGGAAGGAAGAGGAAGACAACAGGAAGTGGGAGGGGTCAGCTGACAGGACGCAGCGAGGCTCCAGTCCAAGCAAGATGACACAGACGTTACAGGGCACCGAGAATGTAAATGGGAGACGGGGGAGTGTGTTTTTGTGTGTCTGTGTGTGTGATACAGAGAGATGCATCTGATATTTTTAATATTGTGTAATCATCACTGAGGCCCCCCATTCAAAAAACAGTATTTGCACTTTTGAACTTCCCTGGACAAGTTCAAAGTAGGAGAGTGGATAGGAAGCTGCAGCGCTCTGAGGGATGCTCCCCTCTAGTGGCCTGGAACTGAGCTGCAGGCTTCCGTTCTCCCCATGTTGTGTAATACAACTCTCACCCAAAATAACTTTGACACATTCCCCATTTACTTCTGTTACTTGTTGATGTAGTAGAAAACTGCGGTTTAAAAAAGTTGCCCAAGGTAAAACATGATGATAACCAGACTTATTTTTGTGTAAATCAAAATGATATAGTGTTTACTATCCATGTATTTATAGTATTTTTAAGAGTTATGTGAGTGTGTGTGTTGACTAGAGGTATTTGTGCACAAAGCAGTCATGAAAACATTAGTCTGAAAGTGAGCAACTTTCACGGGCAGAAAGTGTTTCTGTTTTCCTGCATCTATAATATTGAATCCATTATATTTACTTATGTTACTAACGGAGCATTTAATTTGTTCATGCAGGCTGGAGGGCTCCTGGTGCTAAAGAGTCAGGATGAAATGAGGAGAGACCAGGTGCTTCCCCGCGTCAGCCAGCCCCCTCCCAGTGCCCCCTCGAAACCAAGGTCTGCCCCCAAGGCCAGTGTCATATCAGGAACCAAGGGCCCCGCCGGCCCAGAGGGGGAGTTTCCCTGCAAGAAGTGTGGCAGGTAAGCGTCAGACGCATTTCTTAGGTTACAAGGTCTTAGACAGAGCAGCATCATCAACCGACCATAAGTTGTGCCAACATGGTTGCATAAGTTGTGCCAACAGCAGTTACGGTTTTTCCCGATTGCTAACACACAAAATGCAGATTTGGGCTCATCGTGTCACAACCCTACACACAAGAACACTTGGAGATAAACATCTCACTTCTATGTCAAAACAACACTGCAAATGAAACCTAACACTTCTTATTGAAAGGGTAATTGTTGGATCAATAGGAAACACACATGCATTTTTCACATTTAAAGCATAAACAACACACTGGTAAACTATATTCAAAACACTGCTGTCATTGGTAATTTGTAGACCTTTTTCATGTGGAAGATTGTTCAAAGTAGAGTAAGCCAACTCACATTTTAATAAACACAAAAAGAGAAAGGCATCAGGATTTTGTTGCATGTAATTTTGACCTTTGCAGATTGTGACAACAAAAAAGTAGGATTGCAGTACAGTAACCAATGCAACATGTTTTTGCCAAGACAGGAACAAAGAAATACTATAAAATTATAGTGTACTGGTAAACAAAAATAGTTGTGTAAGGGTTGTCAATTGCCTGGTCCCCTTTTTCGTCATCACCGTCCTCCTCGTCTTCCTCTTTCTCCTCTCCCTCTTCCCCTTCCTCATTCTCCTCTTCCTCTTGGTCTTTCTGCCTCCGTCTTTGCAATTTTCTTACAAAAGAGGTGAGCTTAGCTGAGAACTATTTGTAGCACTACATCTGTAACTGATTGCTGTTCAATTATTGTTTAAGTGTTGTAATGTGTGTGTATGGGGGCTGCCGATTTCAAGTGTTTCGCTTTTTGAATGGAATTGTGGTCTCAATGACTGCAAGACTATTAATTCTTGAACAAAGTGTGTAATGTACGAAACTGTGTGTAGGGTGTCTATATGACATAGTGGGCTAAGTCACTGCATTGCAAAACCGACCATGGGTTCTCTGACTTTGCTCAGGCTCCCTGCATAAAATTCAGAACGGGCGGAAGTTGGGGGAACAGTGCGAAAAGAATTGGCGCCCCTCGACATCTGACAGATCTGTACAACGAGTTAAAGCATTAGAGAGGGAATTGGGAAGGAAAGAAAATAAAAAATAAAAAATAAAAAAAATTGAATCTGTGTGTAGTGTTTTGCACAATGTGTGTTGCAGAATTGATTACAAAGTGCAATGCTGAAAATGTGTTTATACTTTTGGTGCCTGTGTAAGACATGCATGCAAAAGGTAAGGATTTAATACTTTGGTCTGAGCATTCACTTGTAGTGTGTTAGCAATCGGAAAAAAACTCTAAATGGTTTCAATCTTTTGTTTGTTCAAAATAAAAAGTATTTTTTATTTTGAGGCATGTTGGTCAGAATGAATTGTAAGAACTTAAAGAGGTATATATTAGTGGAGAATCAATAAGTATTAGGATTCATTAAGATCTGCAGTATGACTGTTTTGTAATGGGTTGACAAGAGCGTGTTTCATTTTGTGTTTTGTTGTCTGCAGTAAGTGAATACAAATATAAAAGTTCTCCTCGGTGGGCATAATGCAGTGCTGCCAAACTCTGACTGAAAGTGCACCCTTAGCAACCACAGTCATGTTATTATTACCTGTCTCCTAGCAACAGAAGTAGCAGTGATATAGCACGCCATGTCCTCAGCTTATCAAGCTCTGGCCAGCAACTGGCAGTACTAAATATCAACACGCCTCTCCTATTACTGATGGTGGGAAAGATGGATAGTGCCATATATCCAGATATTATTTTTATTTGATATATTGTAGCATTTCGTTTTTTCTCAATCTTCATTGTTAATTAGGGATAAATAAAATCATTACACTCACAATACAGACATTAAGTTTCATGTTAACATTGTATTGTGAAGACCGGACACTGGAAATCATCAGACAATTATCAGATTTCCCACCGCTGACCTCTACGCAGTAGCATTTCTACTGTATGTTTTGTGAATGTTGAAATTGAAGTAGGGACATTGATGTTTAATTCACATAAAAAAAACACTACAAGCATCTGGACATCATCCATTTTTCATTTTGATTCATGGTTCACCCAACAGAAAATCCTTGTCCATGGCATTTTCAGCCAGCTTCCTGTCTGACCTGTAAACTTTGCCCTCCCTCAGGATCTTCTACAAGGTGAAGAGCCGCAGTGCCCACATGAAGAGCCATGCAGAGCAGGAGAAGAAGGCGGCGGCACTGAGGCAGAAGGAGGCGGAGGAGCGGGCGGCGGCCCAGGCAGCGGCTGAAGCTGCGGCACTATTGGCCGCGCAGCAGAACGGGGCACGAGAGGATGGCGCCACCCCAGAAAGAGGAGATAGCACCAATGATGACTCTTCTGAAGAAGATAACGAAGAAGATGAGGACTGGCACTAAAAAGACTTCAAATTCGAGCCCACAACATATGCTGTGATAGCCTGTGCAACCTCTAGCTATCTCTGTGGCTAAGGCTGACAGACTAAGCACCCTTTTCCTAATGGGGCAACAAAGAGCCCAAACTGCAGTTTAAGGCCTTGTGTTCAGCTCCTAATGTTCAGCTCCTATCTGTCTGAGGATACTTTACGCCATTATGCTACACCTGCTTCTGCAGCATTTCTCTCTGGAAACAAAATAAATCAATGGAAGAGGAACTTATATCATGAAACTTTCAGGGACACAATCTCTTGTATGTCCGGTTCCCTTTAACGTGCTTGTGAAGCATTCAGAATTTACCTCACACACGCACGCACATACACACGCACGCACATACACACACACGCACATACACACACACGCACATACACACACACACACAGGGCTATGCAGTAGGGTATGAAAGCCATGTCATCACGCTCTCAAATGCCAAGACTTTAATTTCCCCTGTTCACCATTCACACATGGCATCTTCTTTCCCTGCCTGTCGACACATTTAACCAATCACAGCTCGCCACATCGACTCAACAGGTCTGGCAATGCAAGATCACGCGAAACACAATGCAACCCAGCTTGGCCAATGCGCTGCTCTTTCTGTTCTCTCTGCTGTTCAACATGTTAATATGACTAGATTGTGAATGGGGACAATGCAATATACAGTGGAAAGAAGGTTAGGCAAAGCCCAGATAATGTTCAAAACTACCTACTTGTGAAGGAACTATCATTTTCGTTATACAGTACGTCTGTTTTGTAGTCTTTTTTTAAATCTTGTTTACTTAAGGTTCAGCCCTAACTTCACCAAACGTATTTCTCCCTTTTGTCTCTGCTGCTGACCTGGCAGGTTCACTTGGGCTTTTATTCTTTTTTTAAACCCCTACCTGGTCACTTCTTTGTGTCATCGTTTTGGTATTCCTCCTCACTGTTGATGCCTTGGATGTTTTTCAACGCTTTTTAAACTTTGAATGAATGACAATCAATTTTCCAACGTTCATTTTTTATACTCAACTAATTACTGTTGCTTTTAGTGCTTATTATATCAAATTGTGTTTGTTAATGTTGTTATTGTTATTGTGTCACTGTATTGTTGTTGCTTGTATTATTATTATTATTATTATTTTATTTTTTATTTTTATTATTTTTATTTTTGCAGCAGGTTGCTATAGAGCTGTCTTATCAATTGACCTAGTAATATGGTTATTTATGAAATTGCTTTCGCTGTCTGTTTTGAACTGTGATGTTTTAGAAATAGTTAAAGGCAGAGAAGATTATACAGATATGTACATGTGCAATAGAACAAGAACATGGTTCCTTTTACCCAGAATGCCCTTCCGTGTGTCCCCTTCTGCCCTCTCTGGTTCCCATATGGGGAGTTAAAGCCTCTGTTTTACCATATCGTTACTTTGGCAGGAGATAGGACTGTTCAATGAGGTTGACTTTAATGGGGAATCTGCTTTTCTATGGAAACATTTCTTATTGGCTGGTCTGTAAAAAAGACCTAATCTTGGTCTCTCTTGGTCTTACTCTTTCCCTGTGTGAACGTAACTTATCTATGTAATTGTTTCCTCTGCTAGCAACAAAACTCGCTCAGTCACCATGGCAACAAAGGAGCAGGCTTAAGATTTTGTCTGCTTTAGGAGATACAGTCACAGTCTGGAGTAGAAAGTAACGGTTCCAATTACCCCGCTAGGTTTAACCTAAATGAATACAGTGTGTGTGTGCGCGTGTGTGTGAGAGTGCCTGTGTGAGTGCATTCAGCAAGTGTGCTTTTATAGTCAAATATCACCTTGAAATTCAGCCATGTCAGGAATAGTTTTTCCTGACTTCTCACTTTTGTTAATTGATATCTCCTTTACGTTAAAGATAGAAGACTTACCACAAGATAGTTATGGGGCATTGCTATGTTTTTAAATGTTTTTAATACTGTAAAAAATGTAGGATGAATTTGAGGGCATGCCACAATCGCCAAGAAGCTGTAAACCTTATTCGATTTCATTAAGGGAATATCAAAATGTAAAGGTTTATTTAGCTAAAGAAAAAAATATATATATAAAATTCAATGAATGCATACTTTCCGTGCTATTTTCTTATGGGGGTTCATTTCACACTAATGATATAGAATGGAACAGAATCTTGTGCTTTTTACTACAATGTAACTTATTTCTTTCAATTTTATTTTTACCACCTGTGTTTTAGTAATGAAATATGGGAAAAGCACTGTTTATTAAAATTTTTCAATACTCATGAAAAGTGTTTCTCATCCTTTACAAAACATGCAAGTATTTACCATTACTGTCAGGTTGTGTTCATCAGGTCATGCAAAAAACTTGTTTTGACATCAAAATGTTTATTAACAGGTCAGTAGGGAGCTGATGATCGGAGACAAGTATTTAAGGAGAGACGAGGAAGAAGGCAACAGTCAGCCATGCCAGGTCCGGAACCCCTGCATACCAGGGGGCATGGTTGGTCAAGAATCAGGAACTTAGACCGCTAAGACATTTTGACAGTGTTATCAGACCAAGTTAATGTAGTTGCTGTTTCAATGTGGTCCTATTGTTTTTAAAAGGTTTATATGATTTCTCTCTTGACTACACCTCAGGAGAGACATTGTCAAAATTACCTATATAAATAATGACAAGAAAATACAAGTGATAATACAATGGCATACCCCTCACCACCCTTTCCAAAACCCCACAGCCACTAGAGGGCAATATTGTTTAAAATATGTTTGTTTTTGTATTTTGCTCAATTTTAGTCAGATAGCAGACTCTTTTACCTTCAGTGATTTATATTTTACTTATATACTTAATACTAAACCTTTATTCCACATAAGATTAAGATATTGTAGAACTCTGTACATGCACAGCAAAAATACATGCATACAAATCCATATAGAATACAGCAAAATAGAAAATAGAAACAGTTAATCCACACAGATTCTTTTTTAAAAGAACCACACATAGATGCCCCCCAAAAAACTGAATAATGATTATTTAAATAAACGTTTAGGGATTATGGCTTCATCAGTGCTGTACATCAGTGGAGGCCAGTGTGCCTTAATTGAGGAGGATGGGCTCACATTAATGTCTGAACAGGAGTACAGTGGGCTCCGAAATTACTTGTAAAAAAAATATATAAACAATACAATTAAAGAGGAGAAACTCAAAACACCAACATGTGGAAAATACTGTTCTTATTGTATCAATGGTACCAACCAAAATCATTCATTGATTAATTAAAAAAACAATGTCATCCAAATAAAGGTTTCATAATGAATGGCATGCTTAAAGATTATTGTAAATAACATCTACCAAAATTAAATCAGGAATGAATTTCCACTTATATATTTTAATCTAAGTCTAAAGGAACCATATTGAGCCATTACATCACTTCCTGTTCCAATAGGGTATAAAAATTTGCTAACATGCATGAAATGTCCCTTTGTCATTCAACACCATGAAGAAAACAAAAGAACTGGCAATTCAAACGAGACAGATGGTCGTAGACCTTCATAAATCTCATAATGGCTACAAGGTCGACAATCGATTGAATATAACACTGAGCACTGTCAGGGCAATTATTAAAAAATTCTAAAGTTATTGGACAGTTGAAAACCTCATGGTAGATGATGGGTAGAGGATGCATATGCATTTTGGAGGAGGATGGTGAGAGAAGCAACAAAATCTTGTGACAGAATTGCAGGCCAGGTTTCAAAAAGCACCAGGTTTTAAAAACACCATCAGACGCCACCTCCACAACCATGGCCTCTTTGGAAGGGTTGCCAGAAGAAAGCTCTTTCTGACCCCAAGACACTGATGCAAGCGCTTGGAGTTTGCCAAATGTAATTTAACAGTGGAACAGTGGTGTTTTGGGGCTGTTTTAATTCCAGAGGTTCAGGGGCACTGGTCAAGATTGACGGCATAATGAATTCCACCAAGTATCAGGTAATTTTGGCTGACAATCTGGTTGCCTCTGCCAGAAGGCTGGGACTTGGCCGTAGGTGGACATTCCAACAAGACAATTACCCAAAACATACCTCAAGATCTGCAAAGAAATGGTTCCGTGACAACAAAATCAATGTTCTGCCATGGCCATCTCAGTCACCGGACCTCAATCCAATCAAATACCTGTGGGCTGAGTTGAATAGGGCAGTTGATAAGCACAAACCCAAGATTGTGAAGGATCTTGAAAGGATCTGCATAGAGAAATGGTCCAAAATCCCTCCAGATGTGTTCCTTAACATTGTCAAACATTACAGGAAAACACTCCATGCTGTTATCCTTGCCAGATGTGGTTGCGCTAAGTACTGAATAAGGACTGCCAATAAATATGAAACCTTGATTTTACTGAAATTTAAACTTAGGTTTAAGGGGATGTGGTTTCTGCTTATTCTTCAGCATGGGGCAGTCAGCAATTAAATTAGTTTTACAGTGACAATAAAAACATTCTCTATTGTCTGTTTTTGTATTCGCCTCTCCAGTGAGAGGACAACTACTGCATGGCAAAATTACATGTCTGCCTTCAGCCCGAAATCCAGAGAACACAGTTTTAAGTGTTAAGGCGTATTTGTCCCCCAAGATGGCTGCCTGTGCTAAGGACGCCGTCTTCTGTTTTTTTAAATGAACATTATTCAGGAACAAACAGTCAGGGAATCATCTAGAACTGGTTGATCGTTATGGTATTCACGGAGAGAGGGCTTGGTCGTTCATCAACAAACCCTTTGCAAATAGTCTGCCTCCAAATGCCCTTCAGGCACATCAGATTGTGGTGTGGGGAGAAGGGTGATCAAACATCTCATACTAGAACTCTGTGTGTGAACAGGTCCAGCATTCCCTGGGATCAACTCAACATATAACCACAACTGTAGTTAAAGTAGAGTGGAGCTGAAGCACTGACTAGCCACCCCTATTACCCAGAATGCTTTAATAAACAAAGAACACAGAATATTCTTCATAGATGAATTAATACACATTCTGCCACCATTGTAAAGTATCAGCCTTACCTCACTTTGTTCAAATGTGGAATGGTTTCACTCTGTCAATCAGGAACTGGTAAAGCTGCATAGCTGACACCACCTTCCACGTGATATTATGGTATATGCCAACTGATTATGACTTACACCAGTCAGCTGCACACTTATAAACCATGTGTCATAAACCAGGTAGCTCACTGGTTAGGGACTAAGTCTTGTAGTCGGAATGTTGCTAGTTTGATTCCCAAGTGGTTGTTGTGTCTTTGAGCAAGGCACTTTACCCTAAGTTGCTCCACGGGATGACCCTGTACTTACTGTATGGTAATTGTTCTCTGGATGGGAGCATCAGCTTAAAAACATCTGATTGGCTCAAGTTAGCAATAAGACACAAGGGGGTGTGGTAAATAGCCAATATACCACAGTTGAGAGCCGCTCTAAGGTACAATGCAGTGAGTGCTTGGACACACCTCTTAACCGTGGTACTGTATATTTGCAATTTATCACAAACCCCCAAAATGCCTTATTGCTCTCATTAACCAGTTAGCAACAACATTAGACCAATATAAAGTGATGTCATGCAATACCTGTGGAATATGGCTTCCTACAGCCAGATGAGAAAATATTTGGACAGTGACACAATTGTTATCATTTTTGCTCTGTAAGCCACCACAATGAATTTGACAGGAAACTAACAAGATGTATTTTAAGACTAGATTTTCAAGTTCCTGTCAAATTCAAGTTTTGTTTATTTGTCACATGTACAGGCGATGGAGGGGTATTTGCACATACAGTGAACATTTTACGAAACGGCTCAGCAATGCAGTCATGATAGTAAAAAAACAATAAAGAATAAAAAAGCAAGCAGTAATTTAAGTAAATTAATTTTAATTTAATTTAATCTTTGTCAAAATTATCTTGTGAACTGTGTATGTAGTAAAACCAAATGTTAGGGCTTCAGAAGTGAATCAGAACAAAACGCCACGTTGAGATTAAAAACACTTTATTTCATATAATCTGAACATAAGACATACTAATGTGTACTACTCAATTCTTTGGTGAATGTTTCTCTACCTTAGGGCAACCACACCAACATAGTAAGATAGTGTATTTACATTGATTCTATTCACATCGTTTAATGACAGTTATGAATAACAATTATTCTGAGAAATGAGCCTGGTATGTAGTACCAAATCCCCCTGAGCGAACCACAACCACACAAAAATACCCAGACAGAACCAACAGGTGGAGGCAGGGGTGGGCATGAGGGCACACTGAAGCAAAAGTGAGCTTACGCCCATGAGTGCACCGACATCTTAAATACGCCGCTTAATTACCATGTGACTACATTGTTGATAGGTGTGCTGCCAGCTGATGATGACTGACACACATCTTACAAGGGTTTCCTTTCTGAACCTGCTGTTCAGAGACAAAAGAACATAATCATTAATTAAATTGTGAGTTTTAACACTTCAGTTCCTGGTTGTTCTTGGGGTATTTTGCATTCAGTTTTATTTTCAGCAAGTGAAATGCATGCTCAATTGGATTCAGGTCAGGGGACTGACCCTTGTCACTGCAGAACATTCCACATCTTTGCCTTAAAGTCTGAGTTACTTTCACAGTGTGCTTCGGGTCATTGTCCTTCTGCACTATGAAGCCCTAACCAATTTATTTTGCGGCATTTGTCTGAATCTGAGCAGATACTACAGTCCATCACTTAAAGGACAACTCCGGCGCAAAATGATCATAGGGGTTAATAACACATTGGTACCGAGTCGACCGTTCTATGGGATGTTTTTATGCTAATTTAATGTGCCCAGTTTTAGTGCGAACTGATAATAACCTAATAATGCTTGTCAAACCCCTTTTTTCACATTACAACCTGGAAATAAAAATAAATTACATATAACTTTTGCCAGCTGTATTTACACATTATAACCCATGACATCAAAGTGAAAATAACATTCAAAAATTATAAAAATATAATTAGTGAAATACCTGGTTTGGTTAAGTGATCAGCCCCTTAGAGTAACCATTATAAACTTGCTCAGGTACAACCAGTCACTTCCTAGATGACACACCTTGCTAATATCCCCCCACCTGACTTTAATTGTACTGATTTTGAATGACATCCGGCTAGTAGTACCAGGCAATGCAAAGAATACACTATGGTTGGACAAATATTTTTTCAAAGGCTTTAACTGTCACATCCAGGCCAGGGAGGGCTAAAGTGGACACATAAACTGAGAAATGGACTACTTATTGTATATATGTGTTTATGGACTCTTTTGGTTGTTATTGCATTTATTAGTACTGCAGGGATTTATGTTCTGTTTGTATTAGTATGGGGGTATTGTTAAGTGTGGCGCCACCCCCTGTTCTACTGGTTATTCTCCGAATATGTTCCAGGTTGACTGGAAGACCAGCTGGTCCTGATTAGTTATTACTTCCAGCCGGTCTCCTTTCTTCTCTATTTAGCACAGAGTAGAGCAGGGGATTGCGTGCGCAGGTAGAGACAGGGACTATGGGAAATAGGAGAGAAGAGGTGATGTGTCGTAGGTTGAGGTTACGGCACACAGAGTTGAATTCATCTTTAAAGGGGGTGGGTAGGCAGGAGACGGGTCTGTGTGATGGGTGTGTAGTGGAGGAAATGGTGGAACATGTGTTGTTGTATTGTGGGAAGTATGATGTTGAGAGGGAACTGTTGTATGTGAAGGTTATGGGGGAGGGTAGGAAGTGGGATATGGGGGGGGTTGTTGGGGGTGGGATGGGGAGTGGGGTGGTGTCAAGAGTTATATTTAAATTTCTTAGGGTGACTGGTTTAGCTAGGAGTATTTGAATTGGGTGGGCCGTGCTTGGCCTAACATTCCGGTGCAGTAGATGGCAGTACATGCACCTTCAAGTTGGTTGCGATCTGCCATAAATCATAGAAGAAGAAAAAGAAGAAGAAGAAGAAGGGATGGTGTGAGTCATTATTACTTTGTCACTGTGTTGGAAGGCTGTCTGGGAGCTACACTATAACATGTGAGTTGTGAAGAGTGTTGTTGAAGTTTGGAAGTTTATGCGTATGCTTTTTACTTGTATGTTAGCAATCAGTGTTTATGCCACTGTGAGAGCATATTAAGCTATATAAGTATAATTGTTGTGCACTTGCTTCTACTGTTTGCCTGCAACTGCCATTTTTTTTAATGTTTCCCGGGTTGTCCATTAAAAAACAAGCAACATCCATCTATTGCCTGCTCTGGTCTCCCTCTCTCCATACTACACCACATCAACTGGGACATTAACTATCCCTCTGAGTACTACTCACAGCATTTTTAAGAAGTAGAAAGTGTATGGCACCGCCAACACCTTGCCTAGACCAGGCCATCCCTCCAAACTAGGTGACCGAGTCAGGAGGACATTGATCAAGTCCGTATGGCTGAGATTGGTTGTTGATCTGTGCGTGTTACAACACTCTTACAAACTTTACAGAAATCTGGCCTGTATGGCAGGGTGGCATGAAAAAATCCTATTCAGAAAATGGACACACAGAGTCTCATTTGCGGTTTTTAAAAAAAACACATGGAAGATTTGAATGCCAAATCTCCGAATGTGGTAAAAGGTCAGATGAGACCAAGATTGAACTTTTTAGACTGAACTGTAAGTGTTATGTTTGGTATAGCACACCACCAAAAAAATACCATACCTACTGTGAAGCATGATGGTGGCAACTTGATGTTGTGGGGGTTTTCCATTTCAGCAGGGACTAAGAAATTGTTCGGAACTGAAAAGAAAATGGATGTTGCCAAGTACAGGCAAATTCTTGAGGAAAACTTGTGGATCTCTGCTAGACAGCTAAAGATGGCCAGGTGTTTACTCTCCAGCACAACAATGACCCTAAACACACCACCAAAAAGCTATGCAGAAGCTTAATGATAGGAAGGAGAATTTCCTTGAGTGGCCAAGTCAGAGCCCTGACCTAAATCCAATTGATAATCTGTGGATGGACAGCAGTCAATCGCCACGCACCACAAACTTTGACTAAACTCAAACAATTCAGCAAGAAGAAATGGGGAAATATTCCCCACTCTAGGTGATCAAAGCTAATAGAGACCTATCTAAACAGACTGATGGCTGTAAATATACCAAAATGTGGCTTTGCAAAGTATTACAGTTGAATGCAAAAGTTTAGGCACCCCTGACAATTTCCATGATTTTCATTTATAAATAATTGGGTGTTTGGATCAGCAATTTCATTTTAGTCGATCAAATAACTGAAGGACACAGTAGAATTTTGGTAGTGAAATTAGGTTCATTGGATTAACAGAAAATGTGCAATATGCATAAAAACAATATTAAACAGATGCATAGATTTAGGCAACCCTGTCATTTTGTTGATTTGAATACCTGTAACTTCCTAGCACTGATTCATTGGAACACACAATTGTTATGATGAGCTCATTAAGCTTTGAACTTCATAGACAGGTGCACCCAATCATGAGAAAAGGTATTTAAGGTGACCAATTGCAAGTTGTTGTTTTCTTTGACTCTCCTCTGAAGATTAGCAACATGGGGGCCTCAAAACAACTCTCAAATGACCTGAAAACAAAGATGGTTCAACATTATGATTTAGGGAAGGCTACAAAAAGCTATCACAGAGATTTAACCTGTTAGTGTCCACTGTGAGGAATATAGTGAGGAAATGGAAGACCACAGGCACAAATCTTGATAAGGCCAGAAGTGGAGGGCCAAGTAAAATATCAGAGAGGTAAAGGCGAAGGATGGTGAGAATGGTCAAAAACAGCCCACAGACCACCTCCAAAGACCTACAACATCATCTGGCTGCAGATGGTGTCACTGTGCATTGTTCAACAATTCAGCACACTTTGAACAAGGAGAAGCTGTATGGGAGAGTGATTCAGAAGAAGCCTATTCTGCACACACGCCACAAACAGAGTCGCTTTAGGTATGCAAACGTACATTTGGACAAGCAAGCTTCATTTTGGAAGAAGGTGCTGTGGACTGATGAAACAAAGATGGAGTTATTTGGTCATAACAAGGGGCGTTATACATGGTGACAAAAGAACATTCCATTCCAAGACAAACACTTGCTACCCACAGTAAAATTAGTTGGAGGTTCCTTCATGCTGTGGGGTTGTGTGGCCAGTGCCGGTACTGGGAATCTTGTTAAAGTTGAGGGTCGCATGGATTCCATTCAATATCTGTGGAAACTTGAGAATAATGTAGAAGAATCAGTTAAAAAGTTGAACTTGGACCGCTCTAGACCTAGACCTGTGCCTCTCTCCAACATGGCAAAGTGTTTTTTAGAGTTTATGATACAGAATGGATGTACTGACCCTTGGAGACTTCAGAATCCATTGTCACGGGAGTACTCTTTCTTCTCACACATTCATCAATCTATTTCCCACATTGACTATTTCTTTGTAGACCATCGGCTATTACCAGATGTTACTTCAGCTGACTACTTGCCCATTGTAGGATCGGACCATGGCCCTGTAGCATTTAAAATTACTTTATTGCCAAAATCCTGTACTCCC
Source organism: Umbra pygmaea (assembly GCA_016801145.1). Taxonomy (NCBI): domain Eukaryota; kingdom Metazoa; phylum Chordata; class Actinopteri; order Esociformes; family Umbridae; genus Umbra; species Umbra pygmaea. Next base: position 3,015 of record JACXGM010002668.1, on the reverse strand, counting down.
CCTCGTTGGAGATTTAACTCTCTTCTCTTGTCTGATGATATATTTTGTAACTGTATTACCTCTGCAATTGATTATTTTCTTTACCATAATCAGATTGATTCAATCTCTCCTTCTCTCCTATGGGAGACGCTTAAGGCCTATATAAGAGGCGTGATTATATCTTATTCCTCACAAGTAAATAAAGACCATAGGGTTAAAATGGACAAACTTTCAACAGAGATTCTTGAGCTGGATCATAAATATGCTGAGACTCCATCCCCTGAATTATATAAACAACCTTTAAATTTGCATTCTAAATTTAATCTTTAATCAATCTAAGAATGAGGCGGAACATTTACTGTTACACTCACGCTCCACCTATTACGAACACGGGGACAAGGAAAGCCGCTTGCTGGTGCATCAGTTAAATCGACGCGCTGCCTCTCATTTGATCCATCAAATCCAAGATACTTCAAACTGTATGGTTTATGACCCTGAGGGGATCAATGACATCTTTAAATCCTTCTACTCCTTACTTTACACGTCTGAGTCTTCTGCGAACACAGCTAAAATGACTCAGTTTTTTGATACGCTAGACATTCCCACTGTTACCGCAGAGGTTGCTGTTGACCTTGACTCTCCTCTTGAGGAGGTAATCGCCTCAATAAAAACTATTCAAAGTAGCAAAGCTCCCGGCCCAGATGGTTTCCCTATTGAGTTTAAAAAAAAATTATCCACAGCTAGCCCCCCTACTTTTAGCTATGTATAATGACTCATTGGATCAAGGGTCTCTCCCCCCAACTTTAACACAGGCTTCAATTACACTTCTTCTTAAAAAGGGTAAAGACCCAACTGCTTGTTCCTCATACAGGCCACTCAGCCTCCTCAATGTTGATTTTAAGGTGCTATCTAAATTGCTAGCTACCCATCTGGGGGGGGGGGGTCCTCCAGCAGTCATCTCGGAAAAACAGACAGGATTTATCGAGGGGTAGACAGGCATTTGTCAATATTCAGACTCTTCTCAATACTATTTACTCCAAACAGTTCTCCAGTTCCCTGGAGTTTGTGGTTTCACTCGATGTAGAGAAGACATTTGATAGAATTGAGTGGGAATATTTATTTTCGATGCTAAGGAAGTTTGGTTTTGGTTACAATCTCTGTGCATGGATCAGGCTTTTATATGCTTGCCCTCAGGCCAGTGTCTGCACTAATGATATTTATTCTGAAAACTTTGCTGTGGAACGCGGGACAAGGCAGGGCTGTCCGCTGTCCCCATTCCTCTTTGCCATTGCCATTGGGCCCCTTTCGGCGGCATTATGGGCCTTACCCACTTTTCAGGGTGTCTCCAGGGGGGGAACTGAACACAAGCTGTCGTTATATGCCTATTATATATACCTATTACTTTATGTCCATAACCCCGCTACCTCTTTACCGAGGATCCTCTCTATCTTGGAACATTTTAGTTTGTTTCCGGCTTCAAGTACCTTGGAGTGAATGTGACTCACTCACTGGCAGATTTATTTTCAGCCAGTATCTCCTTCTCGTTACAATGGTAATCCTGTTGTATTAACTAATCTTAAAATCTGGTACCAGTTCCGTAGCCACTTTAAATTTTCTTCTGTATCTATCATGGGCCCCATTGATAAAAACCATACATTTCCCCCATCGGGTGATGACAAAGTCTTCTGTTTTTGGAACGGGAAAGGTACCAAAACATTCTTTGATATATATAAAAATTTAGTCTTTTCTAGTTTTCCCAATATGTCTGTTAAATACAGCTCGCCTTCATCTCACTTTTTCCTCTACAGTTGAGGCAATTTGTTTCCAATCAATTCAAAGGCTTTCCTTGCATACCCCTAACCCAGCCCTGGGATATATTGCTGACTAACTCACCCCTACAGAAATCTTTGATTTCCCGGGTCTATTGCTGGATTATGTCATGCGACGACCATTCCATGGATAGAACTAAATCGGCTTGAGAGCAGGAGATGGGGATGGTATTTTCTGAGGAGTTCTGGGAAGAGGCAATTAAAATAACAAGTTCTACCTCTTCGTGTGCCCGTCTGGGTCTCATTCAATTTAAGGTTATACACAGAGTACATTACTCAAAGTCCAGACTATCCAAAATTTACCCAGCAGTGATGGATGTGTGTGACAGGTGTCACTCCTCTCCCTGTGACCTATGCCATAATACTTCTGGAATTCAGTATTCCATACTTTGTCTGAAGCCCTCAAAATTCACCTGACCACATGCCCATTAATTGCTCTGTTTGGAATCCTAGGTAACTCGATTAAATTAAACAATAAAGACTATGAAATTATTGCTTTCACAACATTATTAGCTATACGCAGGATTTTACTATTGTGGAAATTAGCTTTAGCTTCCCAGTGGCTAACTGATGTCCTATTTTTTTGCAATTGGAGAAAATTAAGTACTCCTTGCAGGGATCTCACTCTAAATTCTCTGACAAATTGAAGTCATTTATCTCATATTTTAACAGTTTGCAGAGGCTTACCACAGATTTTCCTTAAACCAAGTTACTATTAGTATTAATCTTACTATTGTAAATTCAATATACATGTATGTCCGTGTGATGTGTTTTCATCTGGATGTTTTGTGTGGGGTTTGGTGGTAGGGGAATCGGGTGGAGTGGATATAAAGGAGGGAAAGGGGAGGGTATGGGGAATAATTTTTTTTGTCATCAACGCTGTACATGTGATAAATAAATATATAAAAAAAACAAAAGAAAAAATTGAAGTTGCACTGGGCCTGGATATTTAAACAAGACAATGACACAAACACTGCTCTAAATATAATCTGGCATTTATGCAGAGGAACTATGGAATTAGATTTGTGCCAATAATATCAAACAAAACTTTTTGAATATCAAACAAAAATCACTAACTCAATCAAAAAAATAATAATCTCAAAAGCAAAATTTAAAACTTGCAAACAAAACATTTTTGTAGTTGTAAACTATTGGTCTTTTATTTGTTTGATAACTTGTAATTTTGTTTACAGTTCCTACTAATTCT
>JACXGM010002667.1:0-45601 GCA_016801145.1 Umbra pygmaea | reverse complement strand
GATCCATGATAGATACATACGGGGCCATTGTTTGCGCTTTTAGAGGCGCGCTAATGGAGGGCGGAGTATGCGCTGATTGCGTAATGGGTATCGGGTTTGATAAATACCACGCTAAATGTGGAAGCATAGCGTGCGCAATTACCGAACTTGCATAAACAGACGCAGTGCAAACTGCGCTGGTGTTAGTAAATCAGGCCCAGAGAGTGTTAATTTAACACTTAGGGTGTTGATTTAACACAGCCGTTTTTACTGTGTGGGTGAGAAGCCTGGCTGCGGAGTTCTGAACCATTTGGAGCTTATGGAGGTATGAGGAGTTGATAATGGGCGAGAGAGAGTTAAAATAATCAAGGAGATGAATGCATGAATCAGCATAAATATTGCTATTATCTGGGAGGCATCTTTAAGCATGTCCCATTTTAAGTTTCCTAAAAGTAAGAACTCAGAGGATAAATGGGGGCCAATCAATTCACAAAGGGTATCAACTGGGGCCTAAAGGGGATCTGTTACAGGCAACTACAGTGACTGTACAGGCATAATATAATTGTGAAGTTGCCTTAACAGTCTTTTAGTACTCAAGGTAAATTTGGTATAAACTACGATGAATTAACATGTAAATACTCCTAGCTAAGTTGAAACAACAAATATTTTTAACATTTACATTCTAATAAATTTGGTTAGTTGTTGCTCCTAAGCAATTTTGTAACACACAAATCAGAGATCCAATATAGATACAGTAATATCTCAAACAGAGATGAAATTATCATATATTTTTACTGCTTTTAATTATATTTAAGGATAAATAGCACCAAAATAAATTAGCAATGGTAATGTTTAAAAGCATATAAATCTTTTGTTATTCTTCTCAAATACTTCATCTCATAGTTCAAGATCTTCCCTCTTTTAAAAGTCAAATGAGCTATTCCTTTTTGCATCTCTAATGCTCCTAAGGGAGGGATTAGGAGAATCAATCCAGATATCAAGGATCCAAACGTAACACAAGGTTGAAATATCCTACATAGTTCTCTAGAGGAAACAGAATGGCCTCTCCAAGCATCAGACTTTTCCTATGGGATGAAATACTCCCCAATGAGTTTTTTATTTCTTTATTCACACCCGGGAATGGTGGATGCTTTGCTTTTTATTCTTGCAGCTAATAGAGAATATTAAGAGAATAGAGGAACACCAAATGCATTTTAGCATTCTAGCAAAGCATGCATCAACTTAATTTGTATACTTCAAAGAAAAGCTGTTGATTTAAAATGTTGCCCTGAGAAATGAACAATTGCCAATTCACTTCACAAGTGTACAATACAGTTAGTAACAGCAGCAACAACACTGGTTTTAGGTTGGTGCTCACAGATCCTGCTCCCGTTGGACATATATTTCCTAGTAAGTAAGTAATGTACCATGACGAGGTATAATGAGGTATACCTGTTCTTTAAAGCAGAAAGTAGATGAGAGAAATCTGTATGATAGCTTGTCACCATAGCATTACCCACTCACTGACTGTGTTCAAGTAGGTACTTCTCTCTAGTCACCCCAAAAGCACATACCTCCATTGGCCGCCACTCCTAGTTATCTGCTGCTAATGACTGGAACAAACTACTAATATCCCTGAAACTTGAGACGAACATGCCTCACTGCCTTTAAAGAACTATTATCGGAGCTACATTCTGACCACTGTATATGTTGACTCCCCTCATTTACACTTTGTCTTTGACCATTTAAGCCCCAGTGTTTTTTCAGGCACCATTGTGTATTTTGCACACAGTCATCTACACATGTATTATTCTACATTACTACTGTTATTTAGACATTATCATTGGCACAGTGATGCTCAAGTGTTACCTATCCCACTGTTATTGCCTTGCAGATTTGTATACGACATATCCAAACCTAAATGTTTTACCTTATTTGCACAAACTATATAAAAAATATATATAATGCCTACCATATGCTCTGAGTATCCTGCAATCTGTATTTTGTAGTTTTGTATGCTTCATGTGTAACTTTATGTTGTCTTGCAACACTGAGCTTTATCTTGTATAGGTCACTGTGCAAGTGAAAATGTTTCTCTACCTTAAATAAAGGTTAAAAACACATTTCAAACTATATATTTTTATTACCGATCTTTTGAGATTTGTTGCCAGCAATCTTTAATGTAAAACATATACTCATTTTAGATATACTGTAGCTACTGATGATAAAATGGCAAGGTCACTTCAACAATCAAAGAAGTACTATTTGCCTGTTTCACCATACTTGATGGAGCAACATTATACGTATTAATATTTTCACACCCCTAACCAAAAAAAAAATGATTTTTCTAAATGTCCCAAGTAAACAATATCAGTGTTGGAATTATGTATGACTACAAATTCACAACATTACATTTTTGTAGATGTTGTGTATTCTTATGAAACATCACATATGAAACAGAAGCAAGTTCAAAATCCAGTTTATTTTCTTGTCACTTGCAAAAGATGATGCAAATACTCTGGAACAAAATGGCACAGTTCTCCTGGCTTGCAGCCATATTCTAAACAGTTTCTACAGGGTGTTCTACAGGGACATATGTTATACCCCCATCTTTAAACCAATAACAATCATGTTCATCAGCAAATCCACTGCTTATATGTCAATTGGACACCACCCGATATATACACACCAATTACTTTATTTCTATACATGTACTGTATATACACAACTACTTATAGTGCAACTATACACAATAGACACCTCCATTTCATTACATTTCACGTTAAATGAATAGCAGGCTAACACATAATTACTTCATGCCTTAATTCAAGGTCAGAATAGAAAGTACATTTTGTGACATTGGAATCCATTTCCATTTAAGCATACATTGTAACAAAACACTTTATACATCCATATTCAAAGGAATACCATTATTTATATAGTTTGTATGAAATACATGTAGATACAGTAATATTTTCTAAGACCCACTTTGTTTTACTCATTGATTTGACCTTGTCTTTTTCCTTCACAAAAAATGTGCTTCAACATTCCACGTCATAATGTGGCACCAGCCTGATGAATTCATTCATTTCTAGCCTATCCTATTTTTAATGCATGCACTGTCTTGCCATGTAAAATAATTTGTTCTCTGATCAAAATAAAATAGGCTTTTCTTTTTTTTAAGCAACAGTTTCTTGAGAAGAGTTTCATTGATTCCTTAATGAATGCAAGGGTAAAGAATAATTTATTTCTTCCTTATCTGTCTCTGTATCTATCATTAAACATCCCTGCAGCACTTCATTACATTTGATTACACATCGAGAAGGAGGAAATGTTTGCATCTTCATAAAATATTAATTAGAGTGGGTGTGAAAGCGTGCTCAATAGATGGTTTGAGGATGGGCACTGGATAAACCTTTAATATCGAACAGATAAAATGTATAATGCTTTCAATGGTAAACGAAAGAGGGAAGTATGTGCATTTTTATTTAATGTATCAATGAAAATAAGATTATTATATGTAATAAGTGTGAGGTCACTGAATTGTATTGTGACATTCTGTTGTCCGGATGCACAGTTATAAAAAAATAACACCATCATAAAAGATTTAGCAGAAATTAGATGTGCTGCTTAATACCATATTTTTTATATCGTATGATTAAATTTGTATTAGGGCAATTGCTGAGGATATTTTCAATGTTCATGCGAAAATCAAAAGTCAAATCTTTTAAGGCCCAATTCATTGGGTTTTTATTTGATGGATTCTTAAAAGCAGAACAATAACATTAATTAGTATTTTGTCTCTTTGGTAGACTATATTATGTGTATGCAATAAAACGCAGCCTTTACAACTGCATACTTTAAACTACTCTGATGAATTAATAACAGTGAATGCCCAGTTGCACTGTGTAAACAGAGCTGTGTCAGCTTAATCACTGAAAGATGTCGTGTCAAAAGCTGTGTCTCAATGTGGAAGCTGCATCCTCCGAAGGCTGCATTTGAAGGCTGATTTCGCGCATTTGAAGGCTGATTGTGACACAGCAGTGCTACAAAAGTTGCCTCATTTCAAACTCTGCACCCTTCGACGGCCGCATTTGAAGGCCGATTGCATCACAACAGTACTACGAAGGCTGTCTCAAATCAAACTCTGTACCCTTCGAAGGCTGCATTCGTCACCACGGCGCGACGAAGGCTGCCCCAGTTTGGAATGTCATTCAAATGCGCCCATCATTTTCTCGAGCAAATGAAGGATACAAAAAAGGACACTTCGCAGCCTACCCTTCCCCAGAATTCATAGTGCACCTGTGACGATGCAATTGTATTCAAAGAAAATAGCTGGTGTTAATAGCGTGGTGGCCAAGGAATTCATATATAAATGTAAGTTTTTCTTAGTTTTTTATTGTTTTTTATTTTCATGCTTCAACTGTGTGAAAACAACAGGGTTAAAACTTGCCAACCCACTGGACCTGCCTCTCGCTTTGCTTCTTCCTGGAGGTGTATTCTGCTAGCAACACTAAAGATGATGTCATAATTTCGGTATTATGATAAAACCTTCAAAATAAAAGGCCAAATGTCAACGCATATCAAAGTGTATAATTCCTCCAGTAACATAAATACTGTTGTAGGATGCCAGCTCTCCTCTCGCACCGTTTGCTAGGCGGTAATTGGGAACACCTGGTTAGTCAATCGGTTATCCAATGAATGCTACATTCACAGCCTCCGAAGGCCATATAGGCTGCATTCTTCAAAGTCTGCAGCCTTCGAAGAATGCAGCCTTCACATTGAGACCCAGCTAAAGAATAAGCCCAACATGGCAAGCTCGAAATCTAAATGGTTAAATATTATGACAATCAACAATATGGTCCCGTTTGCTTTAAACGTGCAATATGTAATTTTTGGCCACCAGGGGGCTCTCAATCAAAACAATAGCAAAAGATGTACTTGGATGACGTCGGGAGGTTGCGTGGGATCCTTTTTGTTATCGTCGTCAATGACAACCTTCCAATCTAGTGTCCTCGGCAGAAAAAATGTTCACTGACAAAGTAATGTGTTGTTAAAAATATTATAACTTTATTCACGTTATGTTTGGCGGTTCCCTGGAACTTAGAACAACTATATTATATGACGTCATTGACGGCCGACAAAAAGAAACGTCCCGTGTCTTCAAATTAAATTACAAATTTCTCTGGATTTGAAAGTTGGTGGAAACATTTAGGATAATGTAAGTACACAACTAAGAAATATATATAGTATATGTATTGTGATGTTTTCTTTCAATGCAAAGTATGTATTTTGTTATTGTTTTGATTGATATTACATATTGTACCTTTAACAGCAGAGTATTCTCTCGAAAGGCCTACCCAGTGACAGCACAGCTGAAAAATCTGATTGGATATAAGCATTAATTTATTAAATTATTTAACTGAGGGAGTGCAATGATAAGGGATAGAGAAATTACGTTAATGGACTGATGGGAATGAACTTTGTGAAATACAAAGTGTTAATGAAAACATATTATAAATAAAAAAAAAAGTTTTCTGATTCTCACTATATTTAGGCCAGCAGAGAAGGTTTTGGAAATGTTCAACTTGCAGACAAATATATGACCACAAATTGAGACTCGATATTTCCAGCTGCGATAAATCCACATTGACAATTCACTCATTATTTGCAGCAGACCCCCTCTTTCCAACAATCCCAACCATCAGTTCCTAAGACATACGGTTCAGGGGATATGACGCTTTGACAATCTCAAGTGTCAATTGACCTCCTGTATGGCATTTTGTCCGCCATCTTGCAATGAATCTCTTATTCCAGATGACCCTATAGGTAGGCATGTGTGAGACACCTGTATGCCAAACGACAGGTCAATCAGACCTAGAGTTGATTTTAAGTTAATATTGACCACAATTTCAGCCTCGATAGCTCCGGCTGTGGTAAACCTACATCCACCATCCACCAATCATTCTTTGCAGCAGAGCCCCCTCTTTCCGACGGTATCAACCATCAGTTCCGAGGATATATGTTTTGGGGGATATGACGCTTTGAATCTCTCCTGAGTTATGGAAAGGCGCTATATATAAATAAAACTTCTTCTTCAATTGACCACATGTATGGAATTTTGTCTGCCATCTTGCAATATATCTCTTATTCCAAATAACCTATAGGACGACATAAATGGGAAACCTGTATGTCAATTGGCAAGTCGATCGGACCTACGGTTGATTGTAAGTACATTTTTATAGGTTTTGTCAAATCTTCACCATACAGAAAATCCAAAATGGCGAACTTAAGGGGTTCTTGAGGCTTTTTTTGTTCATCATGAGAAAAATGGCAGGTACACACAAATACAGCACAGTATGTCAAACAGTGTGGAAATGGCAGCATGGTGAAATTCGCTAATTGCATTGTGTACTTCCCAAATTAGTGACTCAATACCACCGGCTGTGATGAACCCACATACACACGTCACCCCTCATTCTTTGCAGCCGGACTCTCTCTTTGTAATGTTCCCAACTATTACTTCTTAGCTTGTACAGTTCAGGGAACATGATGCTGTGACGTCATCATGCGTCAATAGACCATCGGGTTGGCCATTTTGTCCGCCATTTTGCATTGTATCTCTTATTCCAAATGACCCTATAGGAAGGCAAGTATGGGACACCTGTATGTCAAACGGCAGGTTGATCGGACCTACGGTTGTTTTTAAGTAAATTTTTATGTGTGGGCAAATGTTCACTTTACTCACAAATTCGACCCAACTTTGAGGCTCGATACCACCAGCTATGATAGACCCACAGTGAAAAACCACCCCTTGGCTTGATGATGTTCTCAAACAGTACAGTAGCTAACTTTAGCTGGGTGGAGGCCCCCCGCTTCTTCCCTCTTTGGAGTTGAACGCAGGCCATTTCTCTCCCACAATGATGGCGGTCGATGAGGATGAGGGGTCAGTGACTTCTTCAGCACATTTTGCCCCTCTAGCCTCTCTGTGCCTAGAATTTTCCGGCATCATAAAACAGACAGTGTTTCATCTGGGGATGCCAGTCGGGCAAGAGGGGAATCTGTGGAATTTTCTTCCAATTACAGAAGGTTAGAAACCCCCAATCTCTGTTATGTCGTACTTAGATAACTAGGTGTAGGGTTCATGAGCCACCCCTTATATCACTGAAAGAACAGGCTATGAAAATATGAATTTCAAATATGTTTTATAATAATAGCTTCATTCCTGAGTTAGATACATGTAGTTCCTACAACTACATTGTTTCATCTTATCCCCAAGTAGATTATTGATTGATTGGTGATTGATAATTGTCACAATGTTCTATGTGATCACTTATGCTGGTTTAATATGTACACCTTCTGTTTCACTCAAATTCTATGCCTGAAAAAGAAACTGTCTTGCCCACTTGTTTACACTGATCTGCCTCTACAAGTTGTTTTATATATAACAATATATATAAAACCTGTCAGGTTTTTAGTATCAAGCAATTTGACATGATATGCCTTTTCAGCATTTACATATTAAAGGCAAAGAGAGAGTTATGATTTATTTTAACTGAGAGTGAATAGACGATATACTACAGTACCTAATAGTTCATATTTTGTAAATCATTACATTTATAGTAAATGAAGGAAACATAGGGTTGTATCTCATGTGTGTTGGTGTGGTCAAGATAGACACAAACACGGTGCACATAAAGCAAAATCTGGAGCTTGTCCAAGTAATAATACTGCTTGCTTGGTATCTTCGAATTGACTAGATGACAAACCTGTCTGTCAGAGCTGTGCCAATGTAGTTTAGGGCCTCTCATGATGGGGCACACACCCATTTGACAGAAGCAGGTCATTTCCGCTACCTGCAACATAAATCCTGAGTCTGGCTGTCCGGGTGCTGATGCTGCAGAACACCACACGCAGAGTACACTGTGAGCTACTGCAATACTCATTCTTATGTTTTCCCTATCACTCTCAACAGCTACCAGCAACTAAACAGCTAAACAATGCACTGGCAGACAAATATATATTTCTTTTAATACAGAAATGTATTCTTCTATTGAATAATGTTCTGCATTATATAAGTAAGGCAGTTTGGTTGTTAATGCTGCATACAGCAACCATAATGCAGCGGAATGAATGTTTTAGAAATGACTGTGTGTCATACAGACAGCTCAAGAACTGCTGACACAGTACTGAAATTTAAAAAAAGTGAAGTAAAAAAACAACAACACAAAAACAAATATTTTGGGCGGAACATTATTACCATTAGAGAAACAATTCTCTGCAAAACATAAGTTTCAAATGCAATGGCACGCCTATTAATTATTTCAAATGACACCAAACAAAATTATATGCTTTTTATTTCCAAGAACTGTATTCATACTTTTCACCTATTCCCGTTTCACTGGGGTATGAGGATGCAAGCATGTAAAATCTTGTCATCCATCAACAGGGGTAAACCAAAGGATGGTTGTTGACATACACTGGACAGGTAATTTTCTTAACAAAAAATACATTAAGTGTAAAAAATACAAGTTACCACAGTCAGAACAATAATCAAAACATTTCATAAGTCTGGAACAGTTGCAAAGTTGCCAAGAAGAGGACATGTGCACCTTGCCCGTGCACACTGTGAAGACAATATAAGGGAGACAAGTTGGTAGTCTAGGGGAATCTTGGACACCTCCATGTAAATACACAGTAAAATGTAGTGGTGGATCATTGATGTTGTGGGGCTGTTTTTTACTAGTGGTCCAAGGGCTCTTATTAAGATGAGATGCATGAAGAATTTCCCTACAGTGGGCTCCAAAATTACTGGCACCATTGACAGGCAATGCAATTACAATAATGTAAAAAATATAAAAAATACAATTATGGAGAAAACCTTAAAATACCAACATGTGTGAAATACTGTGTTTAATTAATGTGGCAATGGAACCAACCAAAATCATTTATTGATTAAATGGAAAACCAGTGTTTTTCAATCAATTGCGCCCTTAAAGATTATTGTAAATAATATCTACCAAAATGAAACCAGGAATGAAATTGTGCTTACTTAAATTGATCAAAGTCCTAAGGGATTATATTGAACCATTACATCACTTCCTGTTCCACTAAGGTATTACAATGAGGTAACACACATGCAATATCCCTTAGTCATCCAACACCATGAAGAAAACAAAAGAACTGGCAGTTCAAAAGAGACAGATAGTCGTAGACCATCATAAATCTGGTAATGGCTACAGGAAGACGCACAAACATTTGAATATACTTCTGGGCACTGTCAGGGCAAAATGAATGTGCTCTGGTCAGATGAGACCAAAATTGAACATTTTGGTCAGATACAACATTAGCATGTTTCGGCGTCAACAGAGATGCATACAAAGAGAGGCACCTCATACGCTCATAGGACTTTTAGTCATTGAAAAGTATTCTCCAGGCATATCTGCCTTGGAGGCAAAAATTATTTGATTGGTTGATTCAAAACAGAGGGCAGACCTCACATTAGGTTTAATTTTTATTGATAATAAGAATTTATATATCATATATATGTACACATATCTACAGTCGTATGCAAAAGTTTAGGCAATTTCCATGATTTTCATATATAAATAATTGGATCAGCAAGTTTATTTTGATCTATCAAATAACTGAAGGACACAGTAATGTTTCGGTAGTGAAATAAGATTAATTGGATTAACAGAAAATCGGCAATATGCATCAAAACAAAATTAGACAGGTGCATAAATTTAGGCACCCTTGTCTTTTTGTTGATTCTAAACCTGTAACTACCTAGCACTGATTAATTGTAACACACAATTGGTTTGGTGAGCTCATTAAGCCTTGAACTTCATAGACAGGTGCATGCATTCATGAGAAAAGGTATTTAAGGCAATTGTAAGTAGTTGTTCTCTTTGACTCTCCTCTGAAGAGTGGCAACATGGGGGCCTTAAAACAACTCTCAAATGACCTGAAAACAAAGATTTTATAACATTATGGCTTAGGGGAAGGTTACAAAAAGCCATCACAGAGATTTAAGCTATCAGTGTCCACTGTGAGGAACGAAGTGAGAAAATGGAAGACCCCAGGCACAGTTATTGTTATGGCCAGAAGAGGCAGGTCAAGTAAAAAATATCAGAGGCAAAGGTGAAGGATGGTGAAAATGGTCAAAAACAGCCAACAGACCACCTTCAAACACCTACAACAACATCTTGCTGCAGATGGTGTCACTGTGCGTCGTTCAACAATTCAGCACTCTTTGCACAAGGAGAAGCTGTATGTGAGAGTGATGCGGAAAATGCATTTTGTGCACACACACCACAAACAGAGTTGCATGAGACAACAACCCAAAATACTGCTGAAAATCAACTCTGGCATTTAAGGAACAAGTACAATGTTCTGGAATGGCCATCCCAGTCCCCAGACCTGAAAATCATTGAAAATCTCTGGGGTGATTTGAAGTGGGCTGTCCATGCTCAGCAACCATAAAAACTGAGCTGGAGATGTTTTACAAGAAGGAATGGTCCAAAATACCTTCATCCAGAATCCAGACACTCATTACAGGCTATAGGAAGCCTGTAATAATATATATATATATACAGGTCCTTATAAAAAAATTAGCATATTGTGATGAAGTTCATTATTTTCAATAATGTAATGATAAAAATTAAACTTTCATATATTTTAGATTCATTGCACACCAACTGAAATATTTCAGGTCATTTATTGTTTTAATACTGATGATTTTGGCATACAGCTCATGAAAACCCAAAATTCCTATCTCAATGAATTAGCATATCATGAAAAGGGTCTCTAAACGAACTATTAACCTAATCATCTGAATCAACTACTTAACTCTAAACACCTGCAAAAGATTCCTGAGGCTTTTAAAAACTCCCAGCCTGTTTCATTACTCAAAACTGCAATCATGGGTAAGACTGCCGACCTGACTGCTGTCCAGAAGGCCATCATTGACACCCTCAAGCAAAAGGGTAAGACACAGAAAGAAATTCTTGAACAAATAGGCTGTTCCCAGAGTGCTGTATCAAGGCACCTCAGTGGGAAGTCTGTGGGAAGGAAAAAGTGTGGCAAAAAAACGCTGCACAACGACATGAGGTGACCGGACCCTGAGGAAGATTGTGGAGAAGGACCGATTCCAGACCTTGGATGACCTGTGGAAGCAGTGGACTGAGTCTGGAGTGCAAACATCCAGAGCCACCGTGCACAGGCGTGTGCAGGAAATTGGCTACAGGTGCCGCATTCCCCAGTTCAAGCCACTTTTGAACCAGAAACAGCGGCAGAAGCGCCTGACCTGGGCTACAGAGAAGCAACACTGGACTGTGGCTAAGTGGTCCAAAGTACTTTTTTCAGATGAAAGCAAATTTTGCATGTCATTCGGAAATCAAGGTATTTTATATATATTAAATTTAATTTGAGGTCTGTCCTCAGTTTTGAATCAACCGATCAAATGATTTTTTTGATTGGTCTGCCTGGAGAACACTTTTTAATACCTAAAGCTCCTATGAGCTCTCATACGCACAGTGAAAAATGGTGGTGGATTAGGGATGTTTTGGGGCTGTTTTAATTCCAGGGGTCCAGGGACACTGGTCAAGATTGATTGCATAAGGAATTCTATCAAGGATCAGGCAATTTTGCCTGAAAATTTGGATGCCTCTGCCAGACGGCTGGGACTTCGCTGTAGGTGGACATTCCAACAAGACAATGACTCAAAACAACCTCAATATCCACACAGAAATGGTTGCAAACGTAAACGTGCTATAGAAATAAAATGAACTTGAACATGAACAAATACTAATTGTCACAAAGTCTGCTCACTCGGTGTTGATGATTGCAAATTGCATATACTGCAGAATGTCATGAAGAATGATCAGATAAACTACAATGAATTGCAAAGTCTCTCTTTGCCATGAAAATATACTTAAAATGTCCATTGCATTTCAGCCCTGCCACAAAATGACGAGCTACCATCATGTCAGTGATTGTCTCGTTAACACAGGAGAGAGTGCTGACGAGGACAAGGCTGGAGATCAGTCTGTCATGCTGATTGAGTTAAAATAACAGACTGGAAGCTTTAAATGGAGGGTGGTGCTTGAAATCATTGTTTTTCCTCTGTCAACCATGGATACCTGCAAGGAAACATGTGCCATCATCATTGTTTTGCACAAAAAGGGCTTCAGAGACAAGGATATTGCTGCTAGTAAGATTGCACCTAAATCAACCATTTATCAGATAATCAAGTACTTCAAGGAGAGAGGTTAAATTGTTGTGAAGAAGCCCCAGGACAGTCTCCTAAAGTTGATTTAGCTGTGGGATCAGGGCACCACCAGTGCAGAGCTTGCTCAAGAATGGCAGCAGGCAGGTGTGATTGCATCTGCACACATAGTGAGGCGATGACTTTTGGAGGAAGGCCTGGTGTCAAGAAGGGCAACAAAGAACCCACTTATCTCCAGGAAAAACCTCAGGGACAGAAAAAGATCTAAAAACATAAAGCAGCAAACTTTGTGGAGACCAAGACTGTACTGAGTAAGGATTGTCAATAATTATGGAACCTTGATTTTGGTGTAATTTATTTTGTATTAGATAATTGTATGACTTCCATTGCAACATTAATAAGGTACAATGTTTCTCACGTGTTGGTATTTTGAGTTTCTCTAAAATTATATTGTTTATGTTTTAAAAAAATATTGTTTGTGTATTGCAAGTCAGGGGTGCCAGTAGTTTCGGAGTCCACTATAAATATTGTCGTATCTTTTTGATGCATTTTTAATTAAATAATTACACTCAGAGACCTGGAGATATGATAATTAGTGCAAAATAAAGACTTTATTGTTATAAAATCTGACTTCCCATCTTTAGCCCAGAGAGAAGTCCCCTCACAAGGATTCTCCCAAAATATATAGACATCATGACATCATTGAACAGGACTTGATACTGATCACAATTAGTCAGTACTGTAACAGGTTGAATTCAAACCCACCAAATATGTTGACAAGAGATGCATTTTCTCTCCCATTTGGCAACTGTATGTAAGGAGACCTGTTGCTTTGAAGTAGATCTTGGCCCTCCAATTCCATTAGCATTTAGAACATAGCAGACCCCCATGTGGTGAGCTTCAAAACCTCCTAGCTTAAGTCAACAAGGCCAGTCCTTCTATCTCCTTGAGATATCTGCATTCTACAGTTAATCAACTGTACAGTTAATTGTTTGTGTTTATACTTTTTTACATCCCATTAGCTCAATTAAATGACAGGTGAATCTTGAGTTGACTGTATTTATTCATGTTTGTTAATTCAGGCACAAGATAAAACAAATTATTCCTCCATCTAACATCTATTAAAGTTTAGACTTTAATAGATGTTAGAAAAACATGCAAAATATGTTTTTCTAACATCTAACATTATCAATAGCCAAATAAAATATGAATTATAGATAAAAATAATTTCACAACCTTTTCTAGCCCAACCAACCCATTGCCTTGCTGTCTTCCAGACAGATATGCAAATAGCTTTTGAGCTTTATCATCATGTGCTAACATACATTGACAGTATTTATATTGCACACAAAAATACATGTAGGCAACACTTTCATTTCATATGAAAAAGTATTAATGTTTCTCTATGTATACAGTAGGTAGGTATCACATTTCTGCTTTAGGATACCAGGGCCAGGGATTGAGTGGAATGCTAAATGCCATACATCCTCAAGGTTATCTCTGCAGACGGGCCTTGGAATCCATTTCTGCTATATTTTCTTCAATGCATGCATCAAGTCCGCACAGATTGTTGTACAGAGAAGATGAAGGTGACTTTTAAAACAAGCCGACTGTTCCCTCTCGACATGTATTCTGTCAGTGACTTTAAATTAGGTTCACACCTTGCTGTGACCACAATGAATGGTAGTAAATGTAAGGGGTCCAAGACATGTGTGGGGTTCGTTTGGCTTGGAGCTGAGATTAGGCAGAAGTACAGTAACCCAGGGGCTAACACAAAGCACTGACACGTGAAAAGTGCCATTTCCCCAATGAGTGCCCTGCTGAATATTATAATGAGGTCATGGGTACAGCACAGGCCAAGTTTGTGGCTTCATAGATCACTGCTGCCCTTGCAACTAGGGTCTCATTATTGGTCCAAAAGCAATTAACATACAGTAGACAATGTATCATTTTACCATGATTCTTTTTTCTCTTTTAATGCATTCAGTGACTTTTCTTTTGTGTTAGTTACAAAGGGCAGTTAGGCCTCTATCGCACAGTCATGCAGAGCAAGAAAAAAAAACTGGAACTCCACCTACTGTACATTCATTAAAAAAGCCACATGAAACAATTTGACTAATAGCAAGTATATATCGTATGTCTTATTAGCCTGAAATACATATATTCAGCATCAGTGTTATGTTCAGACGTGTTATTCTGCTGCATTAACAAACTTCACCACTTTCACCACTAACTGGTTAAAAAACTACAAGCATTATGTGTCCTTTCTTGGCATACATTGTACATGTTGTTTAGAACCACATTGATATAATTTGGCTGATGAAGGACATCACATTGCATTAACATTCCATACGCAGTACAATATTAGCAGGGCATAAAACTATCCCCCGCCACCCGTCAAATGCTGGTAGTTTTTAGCTTGGTCGAGTTGAGTATTTAATTTACACACCACGCTCTCCGGGTAGTCATACAGGGCTATATATAAACTGCAGGGGCCTCATTTATAAAACTTTGTGGTGGATTTGCGTCAGAAGTGGCGTACGGACGAAATATAGGACGTGCGTACGCAAAGAAATATTCAGATTTATAAAAACATGCGCACGCACGTCCTACGCCTTTTTCCCTTTATAAATCACAATCAACTCTAATACGTAGCGCAGCTTTCGCGGCTACATGTCACGCCCTTATTTGCCCATAAATAGTCAGTGAAACTGACAAAATTAATATTCATTGATTGAGAAAGCATGGCAAATACGGAGGAAAACCAAAAAAAGCCACTTCACTCAATGTGAAGTAGAAAATATTATTGGTGAGGTGGAAAAGAGGAGGAAAATGTTGTTTGAAGGGCACAGTGTGCCTGTTACCAATGGCGAAAAGGCGTTGGAGTGCTAAAAGGATGCAGACGCTGTAAGAAAGTCAGACTGTGGCCGAAATATAAAGTGGTCAGATATCAGTCGATGTCAAAGCGTCTAGCGCTTCATCGCGAAAGTGTGTCTGCCACGGGTGGGGGGAAATTGGTTACATTACAGCAACATGTCTGCATCACAAATTATTTTGACATTGGTGGAATGCAAATTCAATTAATGAATGCATGTTCATTCTCATTCATTGTCCTTATGGCAACATGAGTGCAGTCAATAGCACCGACTACATTTGGGAAACCAGACAAATTGTGCTTTTTTGTTTGACTGTTCACCCGCCATGTACAGAAACTTAATGTAATTATGCGACAAGCCTATTATACCAACTAACACGCCTGGCATAACCTGGCTAAGGGTTGGCTGCGATATTTCTGACTTGTCAGTCCGTTCCATCTGGAAAGTGCCAGTCGCCAGAAATCCTGTTATTAATAAATAATATGCATTATTAGGCTATTATTATTATTATTATATTCTAACAGTGCAAGATCAGCTATTGTGCGTCATGGCTTTTCATAACCATCCATTTGATTGTATCTGAAAATCTACAGATGTTGGTATTACTCTAATTGTAAATGGAAAATAGTTCTGCACAAATGGAATTTATTGCATATTTCAAAATTGTTAAGACATGCGTCACGATGAAACTCATAAAAAAATGAAAATAACTAAATGCAAATAAATGAACACTATGTTTCTGTATCTGATTACGACAGTTATACTACGAAAACAATATTCCCCAATGGACAATAAATACTATCTATTATCTATTTATTATCTATCTATCATCATCTATTTATGTAACTGCACCGCCAGACAGAGACATCGACAAGAATATCAGTTTTAAAAATGATTGTGTTCTGTTTACCATATTATTTATGAGGATGAATTACGTAACATGCCAATATTACAGATACTATTTGAGTGTTCTTCTTGCAAATATGTGCAATATGTGCTTCATTTGCATTTACGTTACAATCTTGTTTTATTTTGTTTGTTTTTCACTGCAGGCTGATAATTGTAAGCATGGCTTTGTGACATCTTCATATTATTAATGAGAGGCAGTATTTCGATTTCGTTTGAACAACGCTCTGCACTTTCAGACAGATCTACAGTAGCCTACGTGTTTCATCCATCTGCCGATGGTGTCGCCATTTCTCATTTCACCTGTTTTTGTGCGTACGCATAGGTCAGAGTGGTCGTGAAGGACCGCACATTTTCTCGTCAAGTTTGCTTTTTATAAATCCCAATTATTGCGTGGAGAGATGCGTATGTCTTCTTTTGTGCGTATGCCAGCTTTATAAATGAGGCCCCTGGTGTTTACCTAGCTTTTTTAGGAGAAAAATACTTAGTCAAATATGAGTATATGCAAGTTGTGACTTATTCTACAGTAGTTCAGACAGGAAACTGAAAATGACTTTACCAAAACTTTAATATAGACAGAATAATCAAGATGTACAATCATAAACACTGCATCGTACTGTTAAAGGAATGCTCCAGATCCCTAAACGCCTTAAAATCATTGTGCCAGTCATGTTTCCAACATCAAACTACCAAAACAATTCATAAGTCTCATATCAACTCATTCTTCCATAACACTAGCAACAGTTGTCACCCAACGTCACTCATAAAACAATAACCTAAGCAACACAAATAACAGATTATTTCTTTACAAAACGAGAATGACCCCTCTCCACTCTTTAGAAGTCACTAAAGTTAATACAGTGCGTTGCGAAAGTATTTTGCCCCCTTGACCATTTCGACCTTTTGCCACATTTCAGGCTTCAAACATAAAAATATAAAATGTAATTTTTTGTGAAGAATCAACAAGTGGGACACAATCATGAAGTGGAACGAAATTTATTGGATATTTCAAACTTTTTTAACAAATAAAAAACTGACAAATTGTGCGACCAAATTATTCAGCCCCTTTACTTTCAGTGCAGCAAACTCTCTCCAGAGGTTCAGTGAGCATCTCTGAATGATCCAATGTTGACCTAAATGACTAATGATGATAAACAGAATCCACCTGTGTGTAATCAAGTCTCCGTATAAATGCACCTGCTCTGTGATAGTCTCAGAGGACCGTTGAAAGAACAGAGAGCATCATGAAGAACAAGGAACACACCAAGCAGGTCCGAGATACTGTTGTGGAGAAGTTCAAAGCCGGATTTGGATACAGAAATATTTCCCAAGATTTAAACATCCCAAGGAGCACTGTGCAAGCTATAATATTGAAATGGAAGGAGTATCAGACCACTGCAAATCTACCAAGACCCGGCCGTTCCTCTAAACTTTCAGCTCATACAAGGAGAAGACTGATCAGAGATGCAGTCAATAGGCCCATGATCACTCTGGATGAACTGCAGAGATCTACACCTGAGGTGGGCAAGTCTGACCATAGAACAACAATCAGTCGTATACTGCACATATATGGCCTTTATGGAAGAGTGGCAAGAAGAAAGCCATTTCTGAAAGATATCCATTAAAAGTGTTGTTTAAAGTTTGCCACAAGCCACCTGGGAGACACACCAAAAAATGTGGAAGAAGGTGCTCTGGTCAGATGAAACCAAAATCTAACTTTTTGGCAACAATGCAAAACGTTATGTTTGGCGTAAAAGCAACACAGCTCATCACCCTGAACACACCATTTCCACTGTAAAACATGGTGGTGGCAGCATCATGGTTTTGGCCTGCTTCTCTTCAGCAGGGACAGGGAAGATGGCTAAAATTGATGGGAAGATGGATGAAGCCAAATACAGGACGATTCTGGAAGAAAACCTGATGGAGTCTGCAAATGACCTGAGACTGGGACGGAGATTTGTTTTCCAGCAAGACAATGATTCAAAACATAAAGCAAAATCTACAATGGAATGGTTCACAAATAAACATATTCAGGTGTTAGAATGGCCAAGTCAAAGTCCAGACCTAATTCCAATCGAGAATCTGTGGAAAGAACTGAAAACTGCTGTTCACAAACGCTCTACCTCCAACCTCACTGAGCTCAAGCTGTTTTGTGAGGAGGAATGGGCAAAAATGTCAGTCTCTCGATGTACAAAACTGATAGAGACATACCCCAAGCGACTTACAGCTGTAATCGCAGCAAAAGGTGGCACTACAAAGTATTAACTTAAGTGGGCTGAATAATTTTGCACGCCCAATTTTTCAGTTTTTTATTTGTTAAAGAAGTTTGAGATATCCAATAAATTTCCTTCCACTTCATGATTGTGTCCCACTTGTTGTTGATTCTTCAAAAAATTACAGTTTCATATCTTTATGTTTGAAGCCTGAAATGTGGCAAAAGGTTGAAAAGTTCGTTTGAGCTGGAATACAGTGAGGAAGGAATATAGGAAGGGCTTCTGAATTAATATAGCCGCTGTTTTGATAGTGGCCACCGGTCGAGTTCTCAGTGGCAACAGAGACAGAAAATGATTTGTTGTAGAGTGGGATAAGGATTTTTTTTTGCTTTCAACTATCTTCATCCAAGAAGTTGATTACATCTGTTTGTTAGATCAACCGAGTTTTGATGCTCAATTGGACCAAGGTATTTTGGAAAGGTTGTATTACAGTGTTTTTCAACCCCCTCCTCATGGAACACCAGCTGTTCCATATACATGATCTATTTCTGAGCTAGCACACCTGATTCAACTCATCTGCTAATTACCAGGCCCTTGACCTTGATTAATGAATACGGTGAGCTAGTTCAGCGGCTAGAGCTAAACTGTGGAACGTCCGGTGTGCCCCGAGGAGAGGGTTGAAAAACGCTGTTCTATTCATTATCCCGAAAAACTACTGGACAAACAAATCAGGCCCAGGCAGTGTACCACTTTACAGGTAATCATTGTTTTTTTGTGTAAATAGTTAGATGAGAGTGACCTGAAAATAAAAATGATGGTTGACTGAATATTGCTAAGCCTGTATGAATTTGAGTTTCTTACGTGTTCTATTTGTGTCGATCTATTTAGTAATAATTGAAAATATCAGTAGAAAAGACCTGACATAGCTGCATCCTAATGGAAGACAATCGCCGATTTAGCATTGCTTGGTGTGCATACTACTATGTGTAAATACTTATTAAATGAACAATGATGGTTGACAGAACATTGCTAAGCCTGTATCAATTTGAGCTAGATAGTTGATATAACTGTTGATCGACTTGATGAGAAGTAATCATTTAATGGCTAGCAAGCATGTCTCATTTGTGCATATTGTGTTGTAATTTCAACTTAATTTAGAAATGTATTTCTTAATATATATATATATATTAAATATTTTTATTTACTCTGGAATGGACCTTCTTGGCCTATGGTTCTGTTCCTTATAGGGAATTCCCCATGAAAGTAGGATGGTGTATATATATTGAACTTCTATTCACAACATTTATGTCATTTCTGACCAGGAATACATAAGTCAATGAGCTACTGTATGTATGCAGTACCAAAACCCCCCAGGATGACACAGAACCAAACAGATGGAGGCGGGGCAGGAGGCAAGGTGCACATATTGGGTTAGTTCATTACCAAACATTGACAGCTTGAATAGCGTTTTAAAGTAGAAACCAAGTCTATTTTCCTCTAGTATATGCGAGCAACTCTGCTCATATACGCTGATATCACAGACAATACTTGGTGTGTGCCCTGTATATTTATGAAAAAGTGTACTTATTTGTGATTGGAAAATGTAATGTGAAGCCACCGTATTTGGAAAATAACATCTAATCATTTACATATGCATTTAAACACATTTAAAATATTGACAAGTACAGTATAGTAATGGTATATTAATTAGGGTTTTATGAATTTGTTTACTTGCATGAGTTGTACTGTACATGCATTTAACTAGCTAAAGTAGGCAAGGCAACAAAAATAAGGGTCAGTCAGTCGATATTAACACAAACAACTGGAGAGGCATTTAGCCAAAAAATATCACAGACACAGCTGATACGGCTTGTCAGCCAGTCATTAAGCCTTTCATTAATGAATCAGGTGTGCCTGTTCAGGGCTACAGCAAAACTCTGGAGGTCTCTGAAGATAGGGTTGAAGACATATGTTCTACTACAGTATTTTACAGTATTTAATGGTCAATGTAAAGAAAACAGTACTTCACGGTATTGTTTGGATTGCATTTTGGGAACACAAAACTACAATGAGCCCACAGGCGTTTAAGTGTAGATTTTTCATCCATCTTAATAGCATAGACAAAATACTGTAAATCACATTTACGTTCAACTCATATTGTGCTGTGATAATGATTTTGGTAGCCTAGAGATCCCAATATCAAATAAATAAGCTGTTTGCTACGTTACATTGGTACTTCTTCTGTCTTTAAGCCCAAGATCTTTGTTCATTTAATAAAAATTGTGTTCTTTAAGTGATTTGTTGTCGAAATTAGTAATGAACTGGAATTGGGTAAATTGATAAATTTTCATGTCAGAATTGAGATTAAATTCTGAGCTAAAACAAAACAGTGCAGGCAGAAACACCTCACTCAAGCAGTCAGTGTGATCATCTAACGTTAACAACTTAGAAGTTCAGATCTACGCTGCAAATCGCAAAAGCATTGTAAGCTTAATAGGTTGCAAAAACCATTGGTGTCAATTAGGGCTGAAACGATTCCTCAAGTAACTCGAATAATTTGATTACTAAAAAACCTTAATGCAAAATGTTTTGCCTCGAAGCTTCGTTTAATCAATGTTACCAACTTTGTATCACTCACGGTGTTTCCGCACGGATGATTATTAATGTCCCACACCCGGCTGATGCTGCTGGCAACCAAGGGGGTAAGCTGGCGTGCAGAAGTTGAAGTACCCATGGGGAGATTCTGAGGCTACCTAGGCATCACCTTCAGTTAGCATTCCATAGACTCCCATTCATTTTAAGGGTCAATTTTGACAGCAAATAAATTTACATCTGAAGCGTTTAAAGACTCTATTTGTCCATAGTTTATTTCTAAAGAAACACGACAATGTATAAAAAGCTCCATTACCATGTATCTCACGTGATGGCCCCATAGCAGCCGTTTTTGTAAAAATAGGCTAACGATTGTGTCATAATCACACATCTTTCTGTAATTAATTACCGTAATTAAGAAATTACTGTATAGTCCAGGAGAAGCTCGCAGACAATCGGGGGGATGTGGAGGCATACAGTCAAGAGAGAAGGCCATAGAGTCCCATGAAAAACATCAGAACAAAATATTTCACCAACGTTTTGATGGATTGGAAATACTTCCTACTCAAGAAGTAGGAAGATTCGGAATGATTCAGATTTCTTTTGGCACAGCTACAAGAAGCATTACAATTTTCAGACTGGTTGCTCACGTAACATCTACATCGTCATGCTCAGCGTGAGGCTGCACAGTACGCTCAGGCATCACCAGAAAAGCGCTTCTAATTGACTTCACTCGGTCTCCGTTGAAATGTATGGCATTGCTTGGTCCATTTTGTATACTGTCATTGCTTGTGACACATGCCATGAAGATTGACCGCGCAGATTACAAAATGAAGAGAGCGTAAACGACAGAAAGTGTCCAAAGTTTGGAATCAGTTCAAACCTAATTAAAACGAAAACTCTGTACAGTGTGTCTACCGTAAAAACGGAACTAGCTTACTACATTAATATCAAAACATGAATGCTTCAGCCTCTCAACAGAAAACATTGAGTGTAACTTAATCATACATTCTATCATATGGACGATGAATCTACACCAAACACAACAACTACCAAAATCAAAGACAAGAAAATATGTAGTGGTGACCACATTTTGATATAAAGAGCCGACTTGTGGACTATCCCTTCAGAAACAGCTGATTGTTGCACACCAATTTCTCTCACTCTCTTTATGGAGAAACAGCTGATCAACCATCTACTAGCATAAGTGTAACAGAGCTGTGTGACATTGTAATCAAATATTGAAATGATAATAGGTTGACTATAACTAATATTTACATATAGGCATATATACAGATCAGTCTCAGGTTGAAACTTGTAGTTCTGAAAGTTAAGTTGCACAACATTTTTATGTATGTTTAATATATGCCTTAGTTTAAGGTTGTTATTGCATTTCAGAATATGTTTTCTTTAAAGGTACAATATGTAATATCAATCAAAACAATAACAAAATTCATACTTTGCATTAAAAGCAAACATCACTATGCATATATTATATATATTTCTTAGTTGTGTACTTACATTATCCTAAATGTTTTCACTAACTTTCAAATCCAGAGAAATTTGTAATATAATTCGAAGACACGGGACGTTTCATTTTGTCGCCCGTAAATGGCGTCATATAACCTGTGACTACTCTAGTTGTCATAAGATCCAGGGAGCCGCCAAACATAACGTGAATAAAGTTATAATTTTTTAACAATATATTACTTTGTCAGTGAACATTTTTTCTGCTTGAGATGCTAGATTGGAAGGTTGTCATTGACGACGATAACAAAACCCATGATCCCACGCAACCTCCCGACGTCATCCAAGTACATCTTTTGCTATTGTTTTGATTGAGAGCCCCCTGGCGGCCAAAAATTACATATTGCACATTTAAAAACAATGTAATATGGCACTTAATAGCAGTTAATAGCTCTAATTTATCAAACATGCATAGAAACCAGCATAGGTCTGAGCGCAGAAATCATCTTACGACAATGCTCAAGTATGATTTACAAAACTTTCGTATCACTCTAATTCCAGCATACGAACAAAGGGGTGTTGAAATCGATTGTAATTTAAATATCACACCCACATATGCACGGGTTAGAGGCCTTACCCTTAGAATTTACGACATGTATAAGTGACATCCAGCAAAGAAAAATAATTTCTCTGAGATAGAAATAGAGATTCTCAGGTCTCAGGTGGAGGCAAACCGCTTGGTTTTATTTAGAAGCTTAAAATCAGGAATCAATCAATCTGCCACACAGCTGACGTAGAAAGGACTCACACATTACCTGCAGCTCCTCCACTGATACTCCTTGGTTTGTATAGAAGCATATGTTTTTCTTTTTATGATTACAAAAAAACACCAAAGTGTTTTCTGTTTCTTCACAATACTTAACACTATTGTGGTTATCAGTTAGATATCTACAAATTCAAATAACATATATTTCACTATACACAATAATGTAATAATAATACACTTCTTGACATCAATATCTGTCCCGAACCAGTCCATGATCAACATATTAAAATGCATTTCTTATGTTAAAAGAACAGGGCTAATCTGTGAATGGCTAAACTTTTCTCTTGCATTAATTTGCAGTGTGACAATGACAAGTCATACTTTTTATGTCAATGCTGATTGGTTTCTTTGTAAAGTTTCAGGTGAAACACCAGGAAGATGTATTCATGACTGGATGATCAGCCTTGACAGGAACGTAAAGGTATCCAGACAACTTTTCTGTCTGAATTGTTCATTTTTTGTTGAACCATTCCTTTAAGAAAGCTCTTCTGACACTAATGAGGGCAGAGCCAACTTTGACTTTCTCTGAACCAGAGGCATCATGCACCTATTTTTTTTAAGGGGGCACAGTGTGCTCAACACACAGAAACGTGCCCACAAATACAGATATTAAAAGGAAAATCAACTTGGGTCAAAAATTTAAGGGGCCCCTTAGTTTCATGACGCCTCTGCTCTGAACCATGTTTATATTTTGTTTTACCAGTGACAATTACACAACTAAAAAGTTGCTAAAATTTTATATTAATTACACCTAATGTAGTAAAGGCCAGTGTTCTTGATACAAGAATGGACTTTGCTATATTTATATAATCTCATTGAGTAAAGGTTTTTTCCATACTAATTATGAACACACACACTTGTTATTCAGGCATTTATTTGGGATAAATCCTGAAAGAGGCACCAAGGCTAGACGAGGCAAAGTCCTGTCAAAGCGTATGGGGAAGGTCGCCCAGAAAAGATGACATCACTCAACCCTCATGTCTCCAGTCTATCAAAGAAACAAATGGACTTTAAGTAGGACTTACCCAGTAATTCTCACACACCTACGCACGCACACACACTCACTCAACACACTCAAACTCACATCCTGTAAACATTCACACACATACACCTTCACAAACAATATGGCTCATAAACACTCATATAAACAGGTGCATACGCAAATACAATCTGAAGAGTTGATTTTACTCTCCCTAGATATCATATGGTCCCACTCTATTTTGAATAAAATTATATTTACTCTGCTCAGAGTTAAATATTTTTTAGTGCCTTGCCTTGTATTTTATGTCAATCAATCCACTACATTTTATGAAGCCCTTTTATCAACAGCAGTCATCACAAGGTGTTTTGACAGATACCCTGCCTAAAACCCCCAAGAGGAGGCATCAATAAGAGATGCAAAGTTCTACACAATTTAACTCTGAGCAGAGTCAATCATATTTTTTCCAGGGCAGATAAGCAATCTTTAGTGAACGCTTTCATAACTTATATGCAAATTATTATTGTTTGACCTTAAAATGTACATCATGAAAAGGACATCATGCAGTCAAATAAATTTCTGTTTTTCACATTATATGGCGTGCTCACCAAAAAGAGCAGATTACAAGGGCCATTTACAAAGAGCCGTTCAATCAGCCGCTTTTGTATGCTGTGTCACACAGCCTGTGTGTGCTGGGTGAGTATCGCTTTAGAATGCAGAATCCTGTTTATATTCTAATCATTCCAATGCAAATGTAAATACACAATATGTCCGGGACACCAATGGTAGAAAGCGAGTCATAGTCACAAGTCGAGTCATGAGTCATCTAAATCGCAACATTGCTATGAATCAACACTTAGTGGCATGTGATTTTGGTGATTTAAATCAATTGGGGCAGAATTCTTCTAATGTTTTTACATTGATATTTGAATATATACAGTGTTTGGATGTTTTAAAATTGTAGATTTAGTCTACAAGTTAGTCTACAGCAGTGGTCCTCAAACCCTTCCATGGAGGGCCTAATGTATGCAGGTTTTTGCTTTTACCTTGTACAAGGCTGATGGAGCAGCTCACTAATTGGTTAGGATCTCCCCTCACCTGGCAGTCTAGGTCCTAATTATGCTGTAATTGAAGGGAAAGACCAAAAACCAGCATACACTAGGCCCTCCATGGAAGGGTTTGAGTACCACTGGTCTATAGTCTAGTCTAGTCTGATATAAATAGCAATTGGCAGATACATGTTCCCACAGACTGAATGTTTTGTTCTATTCATTACCATGTAACGACGTATAAGGGGCAGCTAGATATAAGATATTCATCTAAACTTTGAGATATTTACAATCAGTCATGATTTCTTGGTAATTCAGCAATATGTAGCTTATGTTCATTATAAATGCATAATAGACTTTACACAACATTATAGCATACTCATATTTTTGTGTTATCTTGTTAATAAGGCAGTGTGTTGGCTGCAAAACTCTAGTGACAGGTAGATTTTGTAACGAACAGACTCCCAGGATATAAGATAAGGAAGATTTATTGGTAAAACTGACAATATCCAAAGACTAGGTATGAAACCAGGTAACAGAACTCAGAATGTATACTCGACGTCAGGCAGCGGAGGTCATACACAGAAGTCCAAAGATAGGCAGAAGTACAAGGCAAGATCCGGAGGGTAATCAAGGGCACAGGCAAAACAGGTCAAACACTATGAATCCAGGAAAATCCAATCGTCAGGCAAACTCAAAAGTGGGAATACAAAGCAGGTGTCAGTACACGGAATATCAATATCATATAACAGGAATAATGCTCAGTAGATTCACAAACTGGAAACAATACCTCGCAAAGAGGAACTGTATGCCTGTGGCTTAAATACTATGTGTAAAGGTGTACAGGTGTCAGTATTCTGGTGATTGCGATCTGTGATATGTGCTGTGTTCATGTGTGCTGGGGAGTGGAGCGTCAGTGTCCTCTGACTGTGATCTATGGTGTGTGCTATGTTCATGTGCTGTGGGAAGAGACGCAATACCATCCCCAGGACGAGAGACATCTTGCTCCGATGCTGGAAACCTTACAGATTTGTTCTTATCTAACTACATGTACAGTACTGCAGAGGCTGTTGAACAAAAACTTTTAACTTTATGCCCCAAAGACAGGACAGTATTATTGTAATATTATGACCTCCTATCAGCAGGAAAGAGTACAGATAATATTGCAATGTCACAATAGCAAAAAAGTTTTGATTTTTTTTCCTTGTACCAGCATTTAAATTGGTTGCTAAAACTTCACAATTGCCTTTTGATATAGAGAGGTAGCTAACATTCTCTGTAACAAACCCAAACAGGGCTCTAGTCCCCAGCCGCCAGAGCTGTAATAAATGGAGGAAATCATTGCCAGAGCCCATGTTTCCTTCTTCTTTAATGTAGTTACGTGGCTGTAGAAGGACATTTATGGACTGCTTGATCCAGTGGTGGTGGATTAAAACAAAATCAAACCAAACTGGTTCAAACAACATTTGTGAAGGAGTCTCAGAATACTGTGCAGCAAAAAACAATATGAACTGTAGATTTTTAATTCTATTTTAGATTTTCTATTCAATCTATTTTCTTCAACATTTCTCTGAGTACCTTCTTCCTGCTTGTGAAAATGGGGTTTGCATTGATGAGCTGGCCCAATATTGATTTCCCATCATTCTTGGTGTGGACATTTTCTGGTCTATTATACTACAGTCGCAGCATATTCCCCTAGCAGCGGTAAAGTGGATATATGGACAACCTGACCTTGGCAATATGAAGATAATGAAATATCCTTAATGACCCTTCCTGAAAGATTTTACAGGCCTGACTATAGACTGCCAATCCATGAACAATAACAGTTAGTAGTGGGAGATTTTAAAGGCCTACTTAAATCTATATCTTGCTTAACATATTGCTGGAACTGTTAAATCTTCTATTTGGCTAACTTAATGTAACCATTAAGGGCAAATGGGTACATATTAGGTCTTAAAACACAAGCAGGGAGTGACATTTATTTTGAAGGGTACTGTTAGATGTGGTATTTGCACATTCCTGGCTAAGCAGTCTCTATCATGCTCAGTACATGGGTGGAAGAGCAGATGCTGTTGTAAGTAGTGCAACTGATGGGTGATTTGCAAATTAAGGGCTCTTTTTGTTTGGTGAATGTTGGGAATCCCATTGAAATTAGTAGGTAATTTGGCTCAGAGATTTCCTAATTTTTTTCAGTCAAACAACAAAAGGATTCACTAAAGATTGCATGTCTACACTTCAGGAACAATAATTAGTAGAATAAATCTTGCACACGCTGTTGTTTGTCATTAAAAAAACAGAACTGCATTGATTGTGTTGTTGTTTTGAAGTCAACTCCTTGTCTTTCTTATGGGAATTTTTTTTAACACTGCAGCGCTGTTTTGCACTGCCTTGTACGAGACCGCCGGAAAATGGCAGAGGTGGACCATTTCTAACTTAGAAAATTACTGGGCCTGTTATAAATCAATAAGGATTTGAAAAATATATTTACTTCATTACATCTGAGTTTTTTCTGTGTGAATGACAATGTCATTCTTCTATTAGTCATTTTTTTATTCCCCACTCTCTGTATTCCATGGTATTTGTAATACTATAGCTACAGTCTTGTTTGTGATCACATTGGACAACAACGTGTTATATAGCTAGGTAGTGACGGAATAACCATTTCGGACCAAATAAAATGGATTTGATCATTTAGACGTCACATTTTTCCAATAATTTCTTTACATATAGATTATTCCACTTAATTCACTATATCACAATTCTAGTGGGTCAGAAGTTTACATACACTAAAATTCACTGTGTTGTCAAACAGCATGAAAAATTCCAGAAAATGATGTCATGGCTTTAGAAGCTTCTGCTCATCATTTGAGGCAATTGGAGGTGTACCTGTTGATGTATTTCAAGGCCTACCTTCAAACTCAGTGCCTCGCCCTCTTTGGTTGACCTCATGGGAAAATCAAAAGAAATCATCCAAGACCTCAGATAAACAACTGTAGACCTTCAAGTCTGGTTCATCCTTGGGAGCAATTTCCAAATGCCTGAATCAACCATGTTTATCTGTACAAACAGCAGTATGCAAGTACAACCCGAATCCCAAAAAATGTGAGACAAAAACACAAATTCACCCTGTACTATATTGAAAACACATGTTTTACCCTGTGAATTTTATTTTTGAAAATATACACTCATTTCAAATCGGATGACTGCGCTCCAAAAAGTTAGGGACAGTCAACTGTTTACTACTGTGTAACATCACCTTTTCTTGTAATAAAACTTATTAAGCATTTGGCCACTGAAGACACCAGTTGGTAAGGTTTATCAAGTGGAATTTTCCCCCTATTCATCCAGTATGCATGTCCTCAGATGTCTTTCCCAGGGAAGTTCCTTCATTTTCCAGCCGGACAACACCAAACCACATTCTGCCCAGATTACAAGTGCATTGTTGCGTAAGCAGAGATTGTGGCTGCTAGCGTGGCCTGCCTGCAGTCCTGACCTGTCTCCGATTGAGAATGTGGGTCACATTATGAAGTGCAAAATAATGCAATGTAAAAAAGGCCCCATACAGTTGTACAGATGAAGACATGTGTAATGGATGAATGGGGGAAATGGCCTTCCATCTTCTATTGATGAATGTACTTTGGTGTGAAAAGTGCAAATCAATCCCAGAACAATAACAAAAGTACCTTGTGAAAATGCTGGATGAAACAGACACTAAAGTATCTATATCCACAATAAAAACGTTGTATTTTGACATTGCCTGATAGGCCGATCAGCAAGGAAGAAGCCACTGCTCCAATACTGTGAAGCACAGGGGTGGCAGCATCATGTTGTGGGGGTGCTTTACTGTTGGAGGGACTGGTGAACATCACAAATAGATGGCATCATGAGGAAGAAAAGTTATGTTGATAATTAGAAATAAAATCTGAAGACATCAGTCAGGAAGTTAAAGATTGGTCACAAATGGGTCTTCCAAATGGACAATGACCCCATGAATACAGTAGTTACAAAATGTTGGTAAAATGGCTTATGGACAGCAAAGTCGAGGTATTGGAATAGCCATCACAAAGCCCTGACCAATCAATCCTATAGAAAATCCATAGGTAGAACTGAAAAATCATGTGCGAGCAAGGATGCCTACAAACCTGACTCAATTCACCCATCTTATTGTTGGAAGCTTGTAGAAGGCTACCCGAAATGTTACCAAATACTAATTGAGTGTATGTATACTTCTGACCCACTAAGATGTCTTTGGCTAAGGTGTATGTAAACTTCCGACTTCAATTGTATCTTAGCAACTGATCATTATCTATCAGGGGAGGGGTGTGGTCAAATACTGAATATCAATAAAATAAAAATGCCCCACCCTAATGCAAAAGTAAAAAGACAAAGAAACTTCAATGTGGTCTTGGGGCTAGACTCAATTATAATATAATTTTGTAGCTACTGTGAATTTGTATATGCATTAGCTTCATATTTGTATATGCAATAGCTTCATTTGTATATGCATTAGCTTCATATTTGTATATGCATTAGCTTCATATTTGTATATGCAATAGCTTCATTTGTATATGCAATAGCTTCCATGTTGGGAAATATCTCAGCACTTGATAAGCGTTGATAAGCAGGTGTTTATAATTCAACTAGCAAGAAATGTGAATCATTTTATTCAGGTTTTTCATTTAGTTTGTCACCTGTCTGTAGAATTTGATTGTTGACAAGACATCAGTGGAAAATGTACAATTTCACTTTTTTTATGTCTGACTGCTAATGCATCTTTTTTGATGATCTTTTTTTATATTTCTTTGATCAATGGGGCTGAGCTTAGCTTTGCTTTATGGGAAAGAGTAGTTCAGTCCATAACAGAGGTAACAGCCTCAGCAAACACAATATTCTACCTAAAATGTAACTTTTATGTATAATCATTCACAAATTTTAGATCGATCACATATGCTCTGATGACATACTCAGATGAATATATCATGGTAAGGCATCTACAAAAAACATTTGTAACCCTGACACTTTGAAGTCAAATTTAAAAAAAATCTCCAAGTAATCTTTTTGATTAATGACAGTGTGTCCAGGTTCATTGAGAGTGATTTCAGATTTATCACATCCTGCTTAGAAATATTAATGATTTTCAATTTATAAATCTGATGCTGACATGGTCTGAAGTGCTTCGGAGAATCACCAAAAGCTGATATCATCTTATTCCTGAAACCATCATTCGTTTGTTTCTTCTTACATGTATTTGCTCAACTTCTTTTCAATAAGGGATGAAAAATAACATGTTTAGGTACATAATCAAATATTGTAAATGACTATTGACAATATTAGACAATTTTGAGTTACATTTATGCCTGAAAGTTTCTATACTATGAAAGAAGCAAGTAACATGACAATTAGGTTTTGTACAGGTAACAGATAGGCTGCTAGATTGATTCCAAAAGCAACAACAGGAAAACATCTGGACGTTGTCAGTTTGTCTACCAATACTTTTCACACGTCTTCTGAAAATTGAATTTTCAAAACAATATTTTGTTACTACTGATGCATGTACACATGTTATCATTAGGATTCAGAGTTGATAGGACAAAATGTAAAAAGCAGATGCTTTGATAGGACAGAGACAGACGGATTTCTCCTGGGGTTATAAGAGAGAAGAATGAGAATGTTTTTCAATACGCTAGCAAGACTCACTTTGGAAATGGAGCTGGAATGCCAAACACTGCTTTCTCTCTGAACTGGGAATTTTCATTGGATAAAAACCTGTCCGTGCTAATTTGATTTGATATGCCTTAACGTGTATGTCTACCTCTCTATGTGGTCCGCTGTCCCAAAGGGGATTGGAAGGGTGAAGTGTACTACTAGAAGGATTGTATATTTAATTCATAACTGTAGGGGCTAATAAGAAATCCGCCCTGGAGGGATTTTTCCATCGAAATAGGCAAAGGGTGACTTTGTAAATAAACATCCACCCACCTGTATCTAGCCCTTTCTGCCCTGACATACTCTGACAAAGAGAGCTGTAAACAAACTGGCTTCCCCCCTCTACAGACTTGACAACAGCAGGTTTTGACATCTGAACAAATCAAGGATGGCTTATGATTAAGTATTGTGGTCTAAGAGGGTAGACAACAAGTACCAGGACTTAATTTGTGTCAGGCTAGCAATGATAATAATGAATTCCTGTGGTTAGGTTTGACATTGTGCCAGGTTTTGATATTCATACCATGAAGATACAAGACAGATTTTGTACAGGCAATGCCATTATTTCTGCTTGTCTCACTTTCAGAAAATCATCCCCTCATACCCATACAGTACACGTGGCTGAGACCTTAAATTTTTCCTGATGCACTTCAAATTAATTATTTGCGCAAAACAAACAAAAACTTTTTAAACTATTACTTAAATCCACAAAGTGATGTAGCACAGACGTTTGAGGGGCTGTTGACCTTGGAATTATATGCATTCTGTAAATATCCTTTTATTGAGAATGTCTATGAGGAGATGTGGTTCCCTATGCTGAATCAGAGGAAGGGGGAGACTTAATTACACTTTGTTTATGTCTAAGGACTTAGTTAGACCTCAAACTACTTCTCATGTTCTTCATTTGTGTGGTCGCTGATCTTCCTCCAGAGTGAAATCAGTCTGGGGGCAATCCGTGTTTAACGGTCTCCTAGGAGACATGCTCCGGTGGCTCTCCAACCTACTCGTAGCATTTACCACATTTCACATCAGTATTATTACCTGTAAAAAAATAGACACTATATCAAGACAATTACCTAAATATAGTATCCATCATGTGTTTTAAGAAATGTTGAATATATTAGATTGGATTTCTTGTTGAAAATATGAGTTTCTTCACTCCTTAACTATATAACATTTCCGTTTTTGCCTTTGTACGTAATTAATACAAATAAACTGACAAAAGTTGTGGACACACAAAGCTGTCTTCTTAAGTGTACTTTTGTTAATAGTATAAGATTAAGAGAAAATAGGAACTGCCGGGATAAAAAATCACAATAATTGCACTTAACAGAGCTGTTGGCCATTAGCAAGATGAATTTGTTGGGTCCATGCTAGTGACATCAGCTACAGAGGGAAACTGATCCTTGTTCCTAAAAGACCTCAGCTACCTAGTGGATAGACACACAAAAACACCGATAAAATATACATGTTGTTCATCTCATACTTGCATAATCAACATGTAGAAGGGCATTTCCTTTAAGATGCTTGTAGCTCCCTACAGGACTCTCCTTGCATCCTATAAAATCATATAAAATAGATTGATTAGAGGCTGGCCAAATGGCAAGCACTGCTGCACATTGGTGTCACTGACAACCAAATATGTTAAGAATTGCTTTATAGACAGGCAGTCCTTGCACTGACTCTATTACACTGGAACATCTGTAGTAGCATGCAGAAAGGTGTATCAGATCACATGTATAGAAGTATTGTCAAAATTAAGGGGAAGTGTGGAAACTGAATACCATGATCATTTACTGCAGGGGTCTCAAACTGGTTCCACAGAGGGCCTAGTGTATGCAGTTTTTTGGTCTTTCATTTCAATTAGAGCCCAATTAAGACCTAGACTGCCAGGTGAGTGAAGATCCTAACCAATTAGTGACCTAATCAATCAGTTACAAGGCAAAGCGAATACCTGCATAGGCCCTATGTGGAACCGGTTTGAGACCCCTGATGTACGAGACCTGAAAATTATCATTCACTGAAAATGCTGTAGAGCTTCTGGCTCGATTGGAAATTTACTTAAAAAAGATAAATGCATATAACCACTTTAGAATTCATCTAGATCCTGGGGTGGCGTAGTTGGCTAAGTCAGTGCATTGCAGGACAGTCTACTTCACGATAGTCAGTGGTTCGAGCCTGACTATGGATTCTCTGACTGTCCCCAGACCTCCTGCATGAGGCAATGCAAATTGGCATCATGCTGCCCAGGACTTGGGTTAGACTCCTTGTGTGTGCATGATCTGACTAAAGGCTTCCATGTTAGATGAGTACTGCGAAAATAATCGGCAGCTGGGCAACATGTGGTTGGATGAATCATGCATGCGCTCCTTGCCCTCCCACAGATCTGGCCAAGGAATTGCGGAGCTGCCGACAAGTTAATCTCGACTGGTCTTGTTTTCCCAAGATCGCGCCTGCCTGTATAAGCAAATGGTATTGTCATTATAAACTATATTTTTAATAAATAGCTATTTCTTTTTACTTCATTCATGGCACGACTACTAGCATTAGCTAATTAGTGGTTTGAGCTAAAACAGGGAACATTCGATTAGCATGAAAACACATCCCAGAGAATGATCGACTCGGTACGCATGTGTTATTTACCCCTAGGTTCATTTTGTGCCATAATTGTCCTTTAAGTATATTGGGTGGCAGGACTGAGCACTGTCCAACAGAGGT
Organism: Umbra pygmaea; assembly: GCA_016801145.1. NCBI lineage: Eukaryota > Metazoa > Chordata > Actinopteri > Esociformes > Umbridae > Umbra > Umbra pygmaea. Next base: position 12,061 of record JACXGM010002667.1, on the reverse strand, counting down.
ATCTTGTCTCCAGGGGCGTCGGAATGGGTGTAAAACCAATACTGATTAACCGGGGGCCAAGTGGAGAGAGGACCCTTGAAAGGTCTGGCTGGAATATATTTTATATATATAAAATGGGGGCCCATCGGGACTGCCTATGCATAGGGCCCAGGATCTTGTGCTACACCCCTGCTAGTCTCCCAATGATCTCCTTAATGTTCATAGTCTCCTTTCTCGACTGTGTTGTTTCCCACCCCACTGTGGCTAGCCTATCTTAGTTGATTGTCTTTGTCCGTTTGAGATATTGGATATTAATCCATTTTGAATACACTTTTTTGTAGACATAGTAGGCTTGAATTGTACCTAAGCAGGTCAGATAAAAATCACTCTACTCGTAACCTCACTCTACTACAATATGCTTACAATATGTACCTTTGCTAATTAGTTAGGTAATATGGTATCAAACATTGCCACTAGCTACAATGATGCATCTGTTGTGCTAAATCACTGGCGGCCCAAAGCTACCTTGATAAATAGCTACTCCAGGCAAGTATGGAGCATGCTCTCTGGCACTACAGGTCACAACCTTGTTGTCAGGACTAAGACTAATGCAATGTGAAGTGTGTAGTTATTGTGCTGAAATTTGACTGTGGAGCAGAACATGAGCTAGTTTTGGTGATAGGAAGTAGGTCAAAGCAAGGTTTATTGCAAAAGATCATATAGCATACAGATAGGGAGGTGCAAACGAAGCTATGGTATTACACATAAATAGTAGCCTGTTAAAGTTAGAAAGAGCCTTTGAGGGTGCTTGCTAGCTGATGTGAATGTTAATTGGCAAAATAGTTGAACATGTGAGATGTAATGGAGCACATTGCCGACTTGGTCGCAATTATGCTTGTAAGAAACGCGTTTGTTTATTTCAAGACTAAATAATGCAATATTAATTCAACTCTCCTGAGCAAATTCCTCAGCACCTGTCAGAGACTGTATGTATTGTAGAGTGCCTATTGAGATGGATTCTAGAAGAAAACATGCTATTATAACAAAGCCAAGGAAACTGAAAGTAATTGTCTGCAGATGGTGAAAACAAGCTGCAGCTGTTAATACTGTTTGAAACATGGGATATAAAATATAAATGTAACAACAAAAGACTGTGCACACACAGCACCCGACCAAAAGTAAATAATATCTATTACATAGACTTCTGATCTGATTTTGCTGTAGAAATACTCTAGACCTTTTTAAAGGAATAGTATGACCTGGTCGTATAGAGAAAGGCTGATATAAGGTATTTTACCAGCCCCAACGGATCCCGTGCTTGGTGACATGTCTCTGCTGACAGGTAAAGAGAACATCTGTCTCCTGTCAGCAGTATTTACAGTCCTGCCATTATCCAACAAGGTAAGATAAGCCACCATCGGTTTTGGGGAGAAGGCTACTTGAAGCCTTGTTGCAATTCACTGAGCAAATCACTGAAACTCGAGTCCACCGTCCCCATCACTACCTTTAAAGCATTACTTTCGATTCTACCAACAGATCACTGCATATTTTGACTCTACCTCCTCTCTTCGCCCATTTATGCCTTAGCTCCTTCAAACCCTTAACGCATATTGCATATATTCATCTGCATAGCTGTCTTTGTTTAATTTGCACATTACTGTTTTCTTTAGCCATGCTCATCATGTTACCTATCCTAGTGTTATTTCTCTTGCACTGCCACTTTACATTCCAAAATAATCTACCTCTCCATTTTAGACCATATGTGACCCGACACAGACTATGGAGGACCAAGTCTGCCAAAATAAGAAATAAATATATAAATAAATAAATGCTCAAAAAAATAATTAAGCATACGATTAATTGCACAATAAATACAGTAAATAAATAAATGTAGGCATTAATTAATTTATACAATGAGACATTAATGTATATATCTCTTTTAATTAGCTTCTTTATTTATTCACCTTTGTAATAATTACCTTATTTATTTATTGTCCGTTATAATCTTCAACTGTATTTATTAATGACTTATTTTTTAAATGTATGTATTTATGTGTATATTGAAAAGAGTAGGAGACTCGCACACAGAGACTCTGTGCGAGTCTCCTACTCTTTTCATTACTCATTTTGATACTGACGCACCAGTAACAAATATATTTTCTTAAAGAGGACTATCTTTAGAGCGCAGACTTACATCATACTTTATGTGTATATTATAATATTTTGTCAGTTTTATTCTTCCTTTGTATTTTTTTTACCCTATTTATTTCTTCAACGCTATTTATTTCTCCCTGTCCTTTTTACATTTCTGTATGCAGTTCTGCCTCATTATGAAAATGAGAAGGGGCTGCGTCTTAAGGTGTCAACTTCTGCCCATTGGTTGGTTAGCATTATAATGCATCAGTTGAATCTACATGCTACCGGCCAGTCGGCCACAGTCACAATAAAGATGCCTATTTACGATGAGGTTATCAGTATTGATGACAGTTTGAGACTGAAGTTTCGAAACGTGCTTCAAACCATTAACTACAATTCCATTTGAACCCCTGCTCCGAAATTTGCTTTCCTATGGAAAAATCACGTAACATATGATGTCCGAAGCAGTAACTGCTTCATTCACCTTGTGGTTCAATCACCGGAGGGAGTGACATGTCTTTGTCAGCTTATTGAGCCGTATGTGCCAGTGTAGTGCGATACATCAAAGTTTTGCGCTTACAGTTCCACATACTTTATGATTAGTTTTGCGTTTGTTTGTGACAGGTATTTTGATGTATGGTCTGTTTGATATGGACCAACATTAATGTATCCCTTTTCACTGTAGAGACAGTACATACATTTACTATCACTCCTACAGAACTTGTTGAACAACCAAGTATTTTGACATTGATTAATTTACACACCCTGTACATTTTGTATTTTCTCCCATGACCGTTTTACATTGTCAGGGTTGCAATAAAACTGTTACTATTTACACGGTAGCAGAGTTTTAAAAATGGTGGTTGCAATGAAAAATTAAGCGTGGATTCAACCAATGGAAACGCTACGTTCACCAACCAATCAGCATGTTCTGTGCCAAAGTCCAACCCCCTAAAGTGCTGGAACTTTCAAAAGTACTACCCTCCGAGGAAATACTTCACATTGGGTAAAAATTTACCCCGAACTTTATTTCGTTCTTGGGCCGCTTTGCGTGTTTCGACCAAAGTACCACCCCAAAGTCCCTAATTCCTGGGGAAAGTTCCTGCGATGGAAAAGGGCCAGAATATGATAAATGAAATTGTACTAGATGATCAGCATCAAGCAACACATGGCTTTAATGGAATAGCTACACAATTGTTATTATAGTCAGTGATATGATATCGATATCGATGAGCCTAAAGGCATTTATAAAAACATGGGTGGCAATGTATTCCCAGCTTTCCTTCCTGCTTTATGTCTGGAATATATTTTTTATGTTCTTCATATTTCTCTAAAAGGATCATTTACTACAGTTGAGCGAAATATGCAGCTCTCGTAGACTTGTCCGTGTCTGCGATTGGTCCGGTGGTGCACACCCCGGCCCTTTTATGTGAACGCACTCGTCACTAGGTTGGGAAATCCTGGGTTGTTTTAACGAATTGATAACCACCGTCGTGACATCTCTTATCTAGATTGCAATTGTTAGGTTCAGTGAACCCAGGTAATGAAAAGAAATCCAGGGCATGTTGAACTTGCTTCGTAGTATAGGCCCCTGCTTAAATCCAGGTAAAATAAATAAAAATAATTGTCAAACGAGATTGGATGTTGTACTAGGTATAAGAGTAGGAAAGATGGTTTCATTGGGATTTCAAATGGAATTTAGAATAAACATCAGAGATGCAAGTACAGGTGGGATCAAATGTTAATTAACTTAAATTTTTAAAGTTCAGAGGGCACATAAGTATAATCTCTATATAGTTATCAGCACTCCAGATCTACTCAATATTGTGAGTGCATGCCTCGATATGTTCATACTCAATAAATGAAACTATACTAGAGGTTAACCTGTTTGCTTTTCATGCCTAAGCAAGATGAGTACAAAATAAAACATCCACTGAAGCCTAGCCTACAGTAGGTTACTTGGAAACAGGGCGATTATGCTCAAGGTAATTTACAAACACAATAAAGAAAAAACAGCAACCAAATTGTATCTCCATCACTTTTGCCATGTAGTCAAGATTTTTGTGCACACTATTAATACCATTTATAAAAAACATTTGTCTATTCACCACCAAGCAGGAAGAGCCAAGTAGACCATGTGCTGTAATAGAAGTGTGGTGGGTAAATGAAATATTAAAGGATCCTAATGAAAAATGGGAAGATTGCCTTTCTCGGCACACTTTCAAATGTGTTTATTAATTTATGTTTTAAATCATACCAAATGCATTTGGTGTGAGTAGAGCCAGGCAATAAGAGCAGTTTAAATGTTAATGTATAAACATTGTTCCATATATTGAAATGTAACATGGGTCTTTGAACAATGTACTAGCAGCAATAAATCAAAAAGAGAAGAAAATTGCATTTCACATTTAACAGAACATGAACTCTACCTTAATAAAATAAAAGATATCTTTCTCTAATTTAATTGGCGTCAGCTCAGATGTTTCAGACTTCTAATATAATTCAGTATTTCCATATTTAATGATGCATGATTTCTATGGAAAACTTGTAAATTGTGGTCTTTAATGAACCTTAGACAAAGCTCTAATAGCCATCTTCTGCATCAAACGTAACATTTATTTCTAAAGGTCTTTCAGACATTTTGATTATTTTAATACTTTAAACCCAGTGTTTAATATTTGAACAATAAGAACAATGTTTACACAGGTTTTGTTTACTTATGTATTAATAATTCATATCACCTGGGTTCCTACTCTATTTATAGTCCTCCTTTTAGGTCACATTGCCAGATATTTTAATATGTATACATGGCTCAGTGGTTAGGGAGTCAGGTTGCTGGTTTTACTGGCAAATTATGTTTTGTGAGATTTTGGGCAAAACCTCTAGATAGGAGAGTCTCCTAAATGACTAAAAGGTAAATGTATATGTTTATCCTTATTTTACCAGGAAATTGAGAACATATTGTAATATGCAAAATCAAATTAAGTGAATTGCCTTGCTCAGAGATACAGTGCCTTGCGAAAGTATTCGGCCCCCTTGAACATTTCGACCTTTTGCCACATTTCAGGCTTCAAACATAAAGATAGAAAACTGTAATTTTTTGTGTAGAATCAACAACAAGTGGGACACAATCATGAAGTGGAACAAAATTTATTGGATATTTTTGAACAAACTTTTTGAACAAATAAAAAACGGACAAATTGGGCGAGCAAAATTATTCTACTTCATGATAGTAAGTGGTTTGAGCCTGACTATGGGTTCTCTGTGTTGGATGAGCACTTCAAAAAGAATTGGCAGCTGGGCGACGTGATTGTGTCACAATGTCCCTGGTATATGTGGGTTTAGTTAAGTTCAGTTTGTTCATTGTTAGTTCAGTGTTTCATGTCTTTCATGGTTTTTCCCCTGTGTGTTTTGTTTTGATTCTGTTTCCCGCCTTAAATTCACATGACCCAGTCACATGTTTTACTTGTCCTATCAGTTTCATTGATTAGTCCCCAGCTGCACATTCTTCCCTTGTTAATTAGGTATTTAGTTCAGTCTGTCTGTCTTGTGTGGTATATTGTCTTCTGTTAAGCATTGTTCATGATGAATAAAGAAGCCTAAGATTGTAAAGACGCACCTGCCTCCGAACTTCATATTCAACATTACAGATTGGATGAACTATGTGTGCGCCACTCGCCATCCCACAGATTTGTCCAAGGAGTTGCCTAGCTGCCGAAATGGCAGGGTTAATGGGAATTGGGAAGTAGGAAAATGGGAAAAATATAAAAAATCACTGTTGAGTTGCACACATGAGCAGTGCATGCAAGTGTTTAATTAAAACGTCTTTATTGTTGAGTGAATTTACCATAACATTAGCCATAGAACCACAAAATATGTGGGCTACTTGTGCGTGTGCAGTTTACAGTCAAGAAGAACATGCTACGTAAGCATTCTCATCATTACTGATATGATGGATTGTGGCAAAATTGTCAAATCCATTTTTAGCAAAATGCATATTGTGACATGGCGCTGTCTTTTGTGTCTCACCACGGCCAGGTGAGAGTGCAATGGCCACGGCAGGCCAGGACCGAGCCGACTGGAATGCAGGACCGTGGACAGCAACAGAGGGCGAAGACAGGAACATTCCAGGCAGAAGGAGCTGGCTCTGGAAAGACCTAGAATGTTCTGGAAGAAGAGGTGCGTCTCAGCACTGCACCACCACATCTTCCCTCCATCTTGCCTCATCAAGAAGGATTTAAAAAAAGTAGAATGACTGCTAATTGGCGTGTAATAGCTGAGAATTTATTCTCTGTCAATTTTTATTTTACTTTAAAAAGACACCGATTGAAGTGACGAAATGTCTTCCGCCGAACAGAGGGGATTTTCTGCCAAGCAGCAGCCCAAGGGAATAAAACAGAGCTGTTTGCTTTTGAGTTGCAGCATGATTCTAATGTTTTCTAGGTGTTATGCTGTGTACTGTATATTCAAGCACCCTCAGGTCATACACTGCCTCCTGTCTTTGCTTACAGGCTTGCCCTGTGACACTGGTGGAGGATGCAGGCACGTGGAGCAAAACGGCAGCAGGAGTCGAGTTATATTTTTGTTATTCCTTTTTGATTATATGTTTTGTTTCTATGTTGATGTTTTGTCGTGTTACGGAAGTATACGATGGTGCAAGCATTTCTAAAGCTAGCCCAGTCCTGCACTCAGCAGATACAACTAACCCAGCGGTTAGTGGTACTGATCCAGCAGACCAACCAATGACTGCTGTTGTTTATGGGGTGCGAACAAGCAGCGGTCAGCCCTGCACACCTGCCAGGAGGAAATGACCCATGCCAGGCAGTGTCCCTCATGCTCACCAAACTAACAGCGCATCAAGATGTCGAAGCCTATCTACATGCCTACAACCCACCACTACACCCAGATTAAGGTGGAGATCTTGAATTGCCTGGGATTGTCCCTAGTGGTCGCAGGATGCCAGGTCTGCAACTGGCAATATACGCTGGGAGTGCCAGTCTGGTCCTAAAGTGACCAGCTGCACCGGCTGGTGGAAAGAGAGGATGGCCATCAGGCAAGGGGCCCCAGCCTGGCCTGGAACACCCCAGACCAGCTGCACTCTAAAGGCAAGAATGATGCACAGTGAATAGGAATCCCCTAATGATTAATGCACACCAATCCTAGGTGCCGACCCACAAAAACCATCAAAGGCATGGCTGGCAGGATGCATCATTAATGAGAATGTCCCCATCTCTCCCTTTACCAGGCATTTTCGGCTACAGGGACGCCCCACTGTTGCCACCTTGGGCACAGAAAGCTCCACCTCAGTCATACTACCTGGACACCCCTGTATAGCACCCGTCTCACTGTCTGTTTTTTCTGGGGCTTGGGACATAACAGCCAGTGTAGTGTAGGAGCTCCCTGTGCCCTTGCTCTTGGGGCTTGATTGGCCCAGCTTCCAGAAACTGTTTGACCAAGGGCCCGAGGGGCCGAAAAAGAGGAAGGGCACGAAAACATGCCCAGCCAAGAGGCTGAAGAAGAGGAGACCATTGCGGACAGGGAAGGTGAGTGGCTGCCGTCATCTAACCATGTGTGTAGTCTTTCTCAGCAGTTTGGCATAGCTCCTTCCAATAGAACAAATGGTGGACGACAGGCTGAAGACCTGCTAGGGACAGACCATGCATGGGAGGATGTCTGCTAACATGCTCCTTCCTGGTCCATGATGGTGTCCCATACTACTGGATGCAGTGGAAGGGAGAGGATGTCGACCTGCTGGTGGTGCCACACCCTAAAGTACCTACTGTGCTGGAACTGTCCCATAAACATCCAATTGCTGAACATCTAGACACCAAAAACACCTTGGAAAAATAGGGACCAATTCTACTGGCCTGGAATGGAGGCAGAAGTTCGGAATTACTGTTGTTGTTTCCCCCGCCTGTCAGCAAATAACTCCCCTGCGGCCGGCCCTGTCTCACCTAATTCCTCTCCCCATCATTGAGGTGCCATTTTAAAGACTTGGTATGGACATCATGGGACCCTTTTCTAAATCGTTGCGTGGCCATGAGTACATACTAATCATAGTGGACTATTCCACTCAGTATCCAGAAGCAGTTCCCCTTTGCGAAGCCAACTCCAAATTGATTGCCAAGGAGCTGTTCCTGCTGTTCAGCTGGGTTGCTCACCGAACCAAGGACCTGCTCACCGACTAAGGAACCCCATTTTTTAATGAAGCACCTCTTTTGGCTCCTCTCACACCTTATTCAACAAAGGATTTCCTGAGAGTAGTTAAGATTCAGGGAGGGGGGGTCAAACCCCCTCACTGAACCACACAGACAAGCCTACCAGTGAGGACCAACAGATCAACTTATGTAACCCAACATACTGTACCTAATATTATGACATTTTATGTTTTCTTGATTGTCCCATAAAGGGAATTTTTATTATACAGTACATATCACAAGGTTATACATGTCATGTCTTCTCGCCACAGAGTTAACTCTGAAAAAGGGTCCACAGAGACAAACCCTGTTTTCTTACTGGGGGGAAGCATGTAAATTGTATGCAAATGTGTGCAGCCATTCTTTTGTTTCAGGTTTGGCGACCTAATGTCTGTGAAAAATGTAATCACTGTAAATGTGTCAATACCGGTCCATCTGTTTCCACTCTATAGCCAGTGAAATGTGATTCTCATTTTGATGCAGCAGGAAAAAGGGATAACGCCTTAACGGAGAGGATAAAACTCTTTGTTTTAGTTAGCTTGAGGAGTCAATCTTAACCAATACTACTGGCATACGTTTCGTTGCGTTGCCATAGCCGTGTGTTATTGCTTAGATCACAGGGCGATTGTAGGGAGTTTAGGATGACAATTGTAGGGAGTTTAGGTAATATTCTTGGTATGTCATTGTACTATTCTGTGACTGGTTAAAGAGTTGTAATTGTATGCCCTTTAATTGGAATTAAATGTTATTACGAGTCCTGACTGAGAAATTCACAGCTTATCACTAAGTATATCTCCGGTGGAGATATTGGGAAGTCACTGTATCCTATTATTTGCCTGCTTTTAGATTTCTGCTACTATCAAACACCTCAGCGTGTGTGTGCTTAGCTACCCATCCACAGCCGCAGCTTGTTTCTGGGTCCTAAGTAGGGAAGTCACTTGAACCAATACTACGGACACCTTCCAGTTCTAAAATCACAAAACACAGACGATGCCAATTTATTGAAGCACTGTAGGCACCGTTAGCGAGGATGCCAGTGTTAGCAATAGCTAGCTAGCTTTGTCAGGGGAGGATAACTGAAGATAGCAGGAAAAATCAAAAGCAAACGAAAAGGGCTTTGCCTCTAGTTGCAAAAAGTTGCTAGCTTTTTAATTAGCTTAGTTCAGGGGTGGATCAAATACTTTTTTCATTTTCACACTTGAAATGGGTGCACTGTTTCGGGAGGTAGGCTACTCCAATACCGAGTCGATGCATGGAGCGGATGGGGAACGCAACATATATTAAACTGATAAGAACAAATTATTCAAAGCTTTTATTATCTACTACAGCCATACACATGGGTCCAATGCCCAACACATTACACACAATCATCCGCGACTTACCCAAGACCATGTTGACATGTTAGTTTTCCTCTCTAAAAACCTTGAAAAAGCCAAGAAAAGGTGTGCAATGTTGTAAGAAAAAAAACATGTTAATTTTGTTAACTTAATGGCTGCACTGCTATATCCACTGTTTTTTTTCGCACTGTTGTTTTTGCACAGTACCTTTTGAAAAGATGTCTGGAATGTGTCTGGGGACACTAGTTGTTGCACTATGAGCATTAATTGCACTTTATTATGTTTTTCTATGTTATATTGCACATGTTTTCTGTCTTGTAATGGCATTTTGATATTTTTCAAGTATTTTAATAAAGAAATTCATGTTTCAAGTTCAAGTACATGGTCTTACGTACACCTCCCTGAAAGGAGGGGACCCGACTTCCCGCTGCTCAATCACACTCAGGGGACAGTGAAAAGGATGTGGGGTTGTGGTGCGAGTAAAGGACACAGAGACCAGAGTACCTTATAAGTAAGGGTTTATTTTCCACACGGTAAATAAACTAGGGATATGAGGAGGGCTGGGCAGTACCAAAACAATGAAATTAACAGAAGTACCCCCACCCCCTTACCTGTCCTATTTCCCCAAAATCAAAACACAAAACTAACTGGCACACGGTGAATGCGCCCTACCCAAACATACATTTGGTGGTCAGCCCAGATGCAGCTAGTGTGCCTAGACAGGGGAGTATTCCTATGGGTAGTGTAAACTCCGGAGTGGCTCTAAACTACTCCTTACCCCCTGTGAACGAAATAACAAATGGTATGAGTATATATAACAAGACAATGCAATGAATAATGATACATTTAAACACACTAACGAGCTCTCTCACTCTCTCACACGCATGTACTCTTGCACGCACACACTCTCGCACGCACACAACGCAACGCAACACGACACAACCACACAGGCTGTCACCAAGAAAGAAGAGGAAATGAAGACACTACTGCAGGGCTTTTAAACTGTCTCCAAACAAGCCACAGCTGTCAGCACTGATAAGGAAGGCAGGACCAGATGACATCAAACCTGTTGATGGGATAGAGAGGTGTCCTCTATGACCTGCGGCCAAATGGCTCCACCGGCTGGGCACAGACTGAGAGATTTACAGAAATAGAACACTGCCCTCAGAAAAAACTGGGGGACATAACACGCCCACCACAAAATGAGCAAACCATCTTTTTGCGATGCAAGACATAAATACAAAAACACAGAACACTAACGAACCCCAGCATTAAGTTCGGGATAGAGTGTCTGCGACCATGTTAGCTGACCCCGTAATGTGATGAATCTCCAGCTTATACTCTTGTGTAATCAGAGCCCACCGCATCAATCGGCGGTTCTGATTGGACATCCGCTCCAGAAATACAAGTGGGTTATGGTCAGTGTAGACTTGCACCGGGCGAGAGCTACAACTCACGTACACATCGAAATGCTGTAACGCCCACAGGAAAGCTAGTGTTTCCTGTTTGACAGTAGAATACCTTGACTGACAGGGGTTGAACTTGCAGGGAAAGAAACAGAATAGTTTGTCTACCCCATCAGCGTCTTCCTGCAGTAGGACAGCCCCTGCAACCACACTACTGGCATCCACCTCTAGCTTGAATGGCTTACTGAAGTCATGGGCAGCTAAAACAGGCCCACTACAGAGTAAAGCTTTAGCAGCTTCAAAAGCAGCATTACACTCAGGGGACCACGCAAAAGGCACTTTTGGACTCAGCAGTGATGTAAGCGGGGCTACCACAGTGGAGAAGTTCTTGGCAAAAGTACGATAGTACCCCACCCTCCCTAGGAATCGTCGCACCTGTCTGCATGTAGTAGGAACAGGGAAAACAACCACTGCATCCACCTTCCCAGTTAACATATGCACCTGGCCAAGGGCGTAGGTTTGGTTTGAACATTGGTGGGGACACAGTTTTACCATTCTATTTGCTATCGATGCTCCTGCCGGTTGCTAAAAGCATGAGCAGAAAGCGTTTGTGCAAACACACACACACACACACACACACACACACACATACAAGATACTGCATTTCATACAGTAGGTCAGAAGTGTCAAAATATATTCAGGTTTATTCAGAGTTCTGTAACATTACGTAAGTCCAGTGGTTTACTAACCTTATTTCTTAATCTAATATTAGCTAGCTAAATTGAATATTGGTTTCTTCAAGTCTGCAGGCACAAAGTATCTTGTGTGCTTTAAACCTACTTTTCAGAAAGTTACACAACTCTTCTGATTATTCTTTTCACTCCTCTGTCAGAAATGTTGCGAGGAGCACCTGGTCGAGGCAAATTTATGGTGAAATGATTATCCTTCCACTTCTGTATTATTGCCCCAACAGTGCTCACTGGAACATTCAGAAGCTTAGAAATGT
>JACXGM010002666.1:0-45608 GCA_016801145.1 Umbra pygmaea | reverse complement strand
CAAGCATATTGTTTTTGATTGATGTCTCTGTAGACATCTGCTGTTATATCAAAAATGGCAGGATACCCGGCGACCGCTCATTTCTCCTCCAATTTTACATGCGCTGTGAAACACTAGACAATGCGTAAATGAGGCAAAGGGCTTTGCATCAAAACTATGCATATGCAACGCATCTAGCGGATTCGGTGTGATTTGGGCATTAGGCACTTCCTCATTTGCATCAATTTGCCAAACTGGATGCTCACCCTGTGGTCTATGTGTATGTGTGTGACTATGTATGGAAGTGGGTGCTACACATTGGTGGTGGATGAGGTACGCTTCCCCCATTACTATTTAAAGCGATTTGTGTAATTGAAAAGCGCTATATAAATACAATGAAAAACACATGTAAAATAAAACGAATTCAATTAGTCAAAATGGATACACTAATAAACAGCACCACACCTAAAAACAACATTACACACAGACAATGAATGACAGCTACACAAACAAAACATGGAACTAAATACATACAGTATACAAATTAAGTGAAGTTTGAGGATGAATCCAAGCTATGTATTGGGTAATGACTGAAGCAGGTGCAAACAATAAATAACAAAACTGTCCGTGGGGCAACCAACACAACAAGTAGTCTGCATCACTGACACAGTCCAGCCAGGAGGGGGAGACCATGAATATGTGGTCCAGGGGTGAAAGCTTAGACCACTACACCATACCCTGGCACAACTACATATGCTATAAGGTCATATTTATAACAAGCAGGTACTGTTTCAGCTTAACCCTTTCAGCATATTTGCAAACTATTATTCAATTAATATATTAGCTATATGCTACTCAATATTAAATATAAAAATATATACATACATACAGTTGTGCTAAAAAGATTGCATACCCTTGTAGAATGGTTAATAGATTTACTGGTGCCATTATTAAAGAAAACGTTTGAGCAGGCAAAACAATTTGTTTTCCGTTCTCATGGGAGTCATATTCAACTGTAGGTCATAACAGAATGGCACCATCATAAAACAAAACATGAAAACAATGACATTAATGAAATGACCCCTGTTCAATAGTCTGCATAACCTCGGTTCTCAATACGATGTATTACCCTCTTTAGCAGCAATGACAACGTGCAGTCGTTTGTGATAGTTGTCCATGAGGCCCTGAATTCTTGCAGGTGGTATAGCTGCACATTCATCTTGGCAAAATGCCTCCAGGTCATGCTAAGTCTTTTGGTCTTGCATGACCTGCTAGATTGAAATCTCCCCAGAGTGGCTCAATGTTATTAAGGTCAGGAGACTGGGATGGTCACTCCAGAACCTTTACCTTTTTCTGCTGTCACCACTTGGCCTTGTGCTTAGTGTTATTGTCATGCTGGAAAGTCCAGGAGCGTCCCATGCACAGCTTTTGTGCAGAAGAATGCAAATTGTCTGCCAGTACTGTCCAATAACATGCTGCATTCATCTTGTCATTAATTTTCACAAGGTTCACCATACCTTAGAGCACCAACAACCCCCAAATCAGTGAGCCACCAACATGCTTCATGTTGCGTCCAACATGCCAACATGCTTCCTCTCCAAACATAGCACTTATCATTGTGACCATAAAGCTCTGTTTTGGTCTCTCCAGATTAAAGTGTGCCAGAAGCTGTGAGGCATGTCAAGGTGTTGTCAGGCGTATTGTAATCAATCTTTTTTTGGCACTGGCACATTATAGGCTTCTTCCTGGCAACCTGACCATGCAGCTCATTTTTGTTCAAGTATCATTGTATTGTGCTCCTTGAAACAACCATACCATCTTTTTCCAGAGCAGCCTGTATGTCTCCCAAGGTTAGCTGTGTTTTTCTTTGTATCCCGAACAATTCTTTTGGCATTTTGGCTGAAATCTTTCTTGGTCTACCTGATCTTGGCTTAATATCAAGAGATCCCCGCATCTTCCACTTTTTTTATATCCATTTCCAACTTTATGCAGTTCCAGAACATTATTGCGTAGGTCTTTTAACAGTTATTTTCTGCTCCCCATGGCTCAGTATCTAGCCTGCACTGTGCATCCATGTGAGAGCTAACAAACTCATTGATTCTAAATACACAGGCACTAATTGCAATTTAAAATGCCACAGGTGTGGGAACTTTAATTGTAATTTTAACCTGTTTGTGTCACCTTGTGTGTCTGTAACAAGGCCAAACATTCAAGGCTATGTACATTTTGGCCAATTGGGTGATTTCTGTTATCAGTATGGTTTACAAAGGAGCCAAAAAACTATGTGATAATTAATGGCTTCATTTGATCACTATCCTTACATTACAGTCTAATTTTTTGGATAAACAGTCATATTGTCAAAATCAATGCTGAAATTCCAAAATTTTTCAGGATATGGAAGCTTATGAGCTGTACTATATATTTATATATGTATATATAATATATATACAATTTTTCACTTTAAAAAGTGTTATATGTTTTTCTGAGATTCAATTTAATATCAAAATCCACACGAAATGGTTTCACTGACTTCCTGTTTATGTGCTAAAATACAGCTTACTTGATGGATTCATTGTCTCAACTCTGATACATTTATCAGAATCGCTCCATTTATTAATTTCACTGGTATAAGGTACAACTGATTTGCACTTAGGGAGGTTTGAAAGAACCATAACTACTCATTAACAAATATTTTATAAAAATGATAAGACACTCATACAAACTCAGCTAAACAGAAACAACACATTCAGGTGTTAATTCAGTAAATAGTAATTCAGTGATTTCAGGGTTGTTTTGTTTTGTGAGTATGTATAGAAGTTACTGTACTTTGAGTGGGCTGTAGCGAATGACAGGTTCTGTAAATAGCAACTCTCCAATGAATTGTGTTGTAAATAGCAAATGGTATGTGTGTTCCTGTGCAGTGTAACCACATACCATTGGGGCCTGCTCACACTAATGGGAGGGGATGTGACAGAGGTTGGTTGCTGTGGAAACATTTCTGCCAGTGTGCTAGATGTGAAGCTATGGAGTAAAGTGATGGAAACAACATCGGAAATGTTACCTCTGCTCACACTTTGACTCAAATGCAGAATCCAAGTATTGAAGCACACATCAAGGCTTATTTTCCTTTTAAATTATGCTTTGGTATGCCTCCTAATAAAAAGCACAGCTTATCCAGGCTCTTCCAAATAACACCACTATGCACCTCTTTCATCTCCTTCCCTGACCTCCGCTAGACTCAGACAACTCCCTGCTACGGTACCTGAGTGACGACAAGATCCTGGTGATCCAGGAAGAGCCGGATGTGTCGCGGGAATGCAAGCGAGACACTGGGCGGCGTTCCCGTAAGAAGAGCCACAACCCCAGCAGCCCCAGCTATCCCATCAGCCCGTCGATGCTGGCCCCGCCCGTCAGACTGGATTCAGGACCCCCAGAAGGCTTACCGTTCTCACTGCCTGAGAGCAACACTGTGCCAATGTACCACGTGAGTCAGCACTACAGTCTGTTTATTATCCAGCATCACGTTAAGAGTGATATTAAGGGAATTCACTCAGACACAGTGTCAATGTGTTTGTGTCACAGAGCAGTGACTTGTTTTGATGGTTAAAACCTTGTTGTGATCACAATCAATGTTAGCTAAGTAGTGAGTCAGAAATGTACCTCCCACATAGCACCTATTGTTCCACCACCCCTGAAACCTCCTGCTCTCTGATCTGCATGCCGGGTCACAACTGGAAACCCAGGCCACCCTCGGAGATGACAGTGTGCTGTGATCTTTTTCTCTCACTGTCTCTCTCATGTGCTAATCTGCTCTTTACCTAACCTCAGAGAGCTGGAGACACACTGAGAGCGGACGCTGACAGGTGAGTGATCATTTATTCTCCATGGGGATCAATGGGACCAGACAGTTTGTGGCCAAAATATAATATATATCGGAATATATTGCCCAAAATATAAGAATGTTTTTCAGATTTTTATCTCATAAATGTATGTGGTACTTGTTTTTTGCCAAACTATAAAGTCTAGCTCTACTAATTTGAAATTGATTTGTATAATTTTTTGGTAATAATAATTTGAGAGTTTTCATTAACTATCAAAATTTAACTAATAAATATCTTCCAAATATGTTAGTATTGGATTCATATTACCGTAGTTACGCACTAATATAATTTGTGGTTATTGTGAGTAAAGTAAGGTATATCCTACACACCATCATATAAGTTGTGGGTGTTTTAAATGCAGTCTGTTTTTGCAATGCATTCTCAAATTTGAGTAGGCCATGAGTAAAGGATATTGAAAAATATAAACTGGGGGTTTCCAGGAACGCAATATTTCCTTAGCCTTTTACAGTCCTGTATCATATTAGCCGGTTCTGTTTAAGAAACACTTTGTATCAATCGATTCTCCAATCCAACCTTATTCAACACGATGCATTTCTAACACTGCACACTGTGTCTGGCAGTAGAAACATTCTCAGCCATGGTAACATAGATGAGTACTAATAAGGCCATCAGAGATAAACAACATGAGCCCCTGAGCAGCTTCCGATGTGCTGCGCTGAGCTCTACTCACAGTGGTGGATCATGTTTCCTGCCACCTGCTTTGTGGTTTAGTTTTCGTGTCTTTCGCCTGCAGTATTTCTTACAGTATGTTTGAATGGATCAAGCTTAAGTTGAGACAATTCGTATTGATAAAATGGATACGCTGTCTCAATTTGTGAACTGAAGATATGGGCAGATTAAAATCTCACTTTACTTTTGCTCTGCTACAGGCATTACATTGCCTTTGACATTGTGTCCTTCAACACCGCCTGCTCCACCAGAAACTAACCAAAGTCATCTATTTCTTACACTATTTCCATTAAACATAGACCGTGTGTGATTCTTGATCTTAGATTCTGCCTATGGACACAACACAACATGGACAGTCCAGCATATTTTTTGTTTTCAAGGGAATCATTCCCTTAATGTCATATGGCTATTGCAATGCCAGACACTAATGGCTGTTCGGTAACAGGGCCATTAGAATAATTATATTAAAGCCAAGGTGTCTTTATGACGGTCAGATACCTGCTGTGTGTTTGTCAGCCAGTTTGTCTGCGCTTAATTCAGTCAGCATATTTACACTACAACCATTTGATTTCAATAAAAAAGAATTGTAGTGAGATTTGCACAAGGTACAATTTCTAAGTCTGCCTGGCTGTCAGCATGTTGTGTCATTACATCTCATGAGAACTTTGCATCAGCTTGCAGGAGGTAACCGCATATTTAAAAAAAAAAACTCAAGGCCGCTGCCATGGCTAGTAGCTAACTTAGTCGAAGTACAAGTGTGTTTTGGTGTAACATATTTAATATTACGTGGGCTGGTTAACATATTTACATTACGTGGGCTGGTTAACAATATCCTAAACCCATTGTCTTTAGTATTATGAGGTGTGACTGGCTGACTCAGCTACATCATTAGCTAGCATGTTACCTTTCATGACTGTCAGTTAAAAAGGATATGCAGCCCAATGATTTTCTACAAAATACTGTAGCTATGGAATGCTGGTTAGAGTTTTGCATGTCAAATTAACTATACTATATAACCCAAAATATGTGGACACAAACCTTCACATGCATATTAGCTTGTTGGTCATCCCATTCCAAAACCATGCTTCCCCCCGCCTCCCCTTTGTGACTATAACAGCCACCACTCTTTTGGGAAGCCTTTCCACTAGACTTTGGGGTGTGTGTCTATGGGAATTTGTGCCCAATCAGCCAAAAGAGCATGTTGAATGTGAAGACCTGGCTCGTAATCGCCATTCTGACCTCAGTGGGGTTGAGGTCAGTGCTCTGTGCAGGCCACTCGAGTTCCTCCACACTCCTCCATATTCGTTGAACCATGTCTTTATGGACCCCGCTACATTTACATTTGATCTCACAACAGCCCTGAGTTACACAGATTAATTAATTACCATCATCGTGTACTTACTTGAATTTAATACATTTTGCTTGTGGTAGGGATGGCACATTTAAATGTTGTCTGTACGTATTACACAGCCTGAAAAATTTGTTCTCAAATGCGCTTGTTTTCATAAATTATTCAACCATTGTAAATGTGGTATTTCCCTACATTTGTGCCCCACAGTTTTAAAACATTTGGCCTATGGTAGCATTAGTAACCTATAGCTAGATTGTTCTGATAATATTTTACAAAATGTAAAAGGTGTCTGTGGCCCAGTGGTTGTTTAGTTAGACTTGTAGTCGTAGTTGTTGCCGGTTCAATTTCCGACTGTGCCAAATGCCATTGTGTCCTTGAGCAAGACACTTTACCTTAAGTTGCTCCGGGGGATGTCCCTGTAAGTCGCTCTGGATAAGAGCATCCTCTCAATGACTAAAATGTAAATTGGCTCTCAAGTTCAAAAGAAAACACCAAGAACTTTATAGGATATTGAGTTCCAGTTCTAGCAAAACTTAGAAGGAGATTTCTTAGAAGTTGAGTTAGAATTGTGTCAACGTCTTAAACATAAAAATGACATGTTGTTCCTCTAATTATTTGATATACCATTTTAAAGCTATCTGAGTGTAAAAAAAGGAATTTACATTTTTTTAACACTAAGACTGAAATCTGTTCACAAACCTACCCACAAACTGCAGTAGTTTTGTACAACAAATAAGAGTAATTTGCAATATTGTTACGATGTAGCTATTTAGTAATCCATGTGACTATAGTCACTTGTTTTTCTGTTGAAATCAAATTTCACTGTATTATAACATCTAAACCGATAAACCAAACATGCAAGCTAGCTAACTACAGTACCTAGCCCTGTTGCTCAATGCAACGAAGGGAAAAGTGATGCATTTGCATGTTTTCTGCCCATCGCCAAGCATTGTTTGTGCAATATGTTCTCTTTGCAAATTGAAATCAAACAGTGTATTTTAAAAGTTTTTTTTTATTATTATTAAAATGCCATCACAGTTGATAGAATCAATATCTGCTATGAGTTACAGTTTAAAATCTGGACTTGAGTATTAGTTGTGTGGCTCAAATTGGGAACGTGAAGTCCATGTCATCACTCAGTGCCTATAGTACAGTTCATGGTACCATCTGTCTGCAGAGCCATGTCCAGATGGGCATATGGGACAGCCCTGGGGATGATACAATTACTTATATGGGAAGTTCTTTGGGGCAATTCCTGGCATGGGATACACACCAACAAATGTTTAATGTATGTAACTCATGTCAGTGGAATTCTTGCTTAAATATTTTATTTGCATGGCAATGTCAAGTTACGAATCTTCCTTCTATTTGTAAATAGTATGCATGTGGACTTAAGTTTGTTACCAGCAAATGACCTTTTCCAGTTAGGGTTAAGATCCATTTGTTTGCATGCTTACTCAACAGATCTTTGCTTTATCCCTCAGGTATGCTAGTTTTGGCATAGAGCGACAAGGAGGTTCATCCATGAGAAAGGTAAAGTACATGATTTAAAATAGTTAATTGTGACTTCCATGATATGACTACTGTATTTAGGCACCACTTTTCATCAAACACTCTTCTGTTCGCTTTCTTTGCAGTCATTTCACTATGCGTCTTTGAGGACTAAAACCAAAAAGAGGACAAAAGGTAAGTCATGTGGGCTTAACCCATTCACCATTAGGATTATTTTGTTGATCCATTGTCAATGATTGTATTTCATTTTAGGATTTGTGAAAGGGTGGATGAAGCTAGTATACTGTAATCATCCATGAACTTAATATCTGTGCAAATTCCCTGTATTATCCTGCTTTCTACCCAGGTTCTCTGACCAGCGCTAGCCGCAGGCGAATCTCCTGTAAGGACCTGGGCCATGGAGACTGTGAGGGATGGCTGTGGAAGAAGAAAGACGCCAAAGGCTACTTCACTCAGAAGTGGAAGAAGTACTGGTTCATTCTCAAAGAGTCCTCACTCTACTGGTACACCAACCAGAATGTAAGCAGCACTCATGAACAAAGGTTTTCTGTTCAACTGAGTCTGTACAATTGTAAAAACTAGATAGAATAAATTCAAACATAAATGATACAACTTGACAACATCTTTTAGCTTTACTTTAAAAAAAATCTATTTATTTTTAACATTTAAAGCAGGCTCATGAAGATTGATCATTGCTTGTCTCCATCAGAATACGCTGTGTGGCAAATGAATGACCTTATCTGTGTGCTGAATAAAAAAAAGTTCAATAGTAATACGGCAAAGAACCTGACAGCTTCAAAGCGACGTAAAGGGGGTCAATAGTATTGATTCATTGAAAGTTAAAATCATGAAATTCGGAGATAGGAGATTTGCATTTGACAGCGATGATATATGCAAAGTTTACTAGCTAGATAACTAGCTTAGTACTTCATAGATGCATAGCTTACCTGTGATAGAGCTCACTTTTCAGGTCCCTATTAGTCATTGTATTATCCTTTGTTGTATTTCTCTAGTACTTGAAAGCAAAGTCAATATTTATTTGTGTTTTCTTCAGAGCTTTATACAATGTTTTCTGATGCTTCACAATGACTGGACCGAAGAAGAGAAAAATTATTGGGAACACGCTAATTTTAGAAATAGCCACAATTAATATTTGAAGTATACCATATCAAGTAACATATTTTCCCTATACACTTTCTAATACCAGCAGTATGTTTCGTGTTTGTATGGTGGAAACTTAATAAATTATTACTTTAAGAAATGCCAACAGCTATGTGGAGTTACATAAGATACTTAAAATGACAAGTGCTTGGATTAGTTCCTCTGCCTTCTCCTTTGAGTGTGTGTATAAAGTGATGAAAAGGTCTTGGAGCTGACAGGCCTTCACCCAGATAAAGAGCTGCCCCATCTTGTGAAGGTTGAGCTTGAGGGGCTGGGCCATCATCTAAGCAGAGAAGTCTGTTAGGCACGCAGAAATATACAAAGGAAAGGCAATGTGAAGAGGCTCTGTGACTGAATAGAGTGGTCTCAGTTGACTGACTGGTTGGGTTTGAAGAGATCATTCTGAGAGAGATAACAGGGTTGGATGCACACTAAAGTGTTTTGGAAAGTAAAGACAGCAGGTATACCATTCTTTAGTTTTTGACATCAGCAGAGTTAAAGTTAGAGGCTGTGCTGATGGAAGAAACTAAGGAATGAGAGAAAGTCTCCAGATATGGGCTGAATAAGGAAGTAAGTCATGGTGTCAAAAAACATGTTGTCGAACAACTGGACTTCACTAGCTGTAGAATTTCACCTAAAGAGAGCAGGGAAAAAGGGAATGTGTAGTGGTGTTTGGTGTGTGAAGGACTAGTGGATTCAATGGGCTGAAAGAATGAGGTGCGGATTTCATCAACCTGCTTTCGAAATTGATTGACAAAGTAATCTGCAAAGACAAAAGATGGTGAAGAATTGAGGAGAGATTACTTTTCCTGGGGTTAGACAAAAAATATTTTGGAATAATAAAGTAGGTTACTTTCAGCAGAAACAGAGGAAAATAATTTAGCATTAAAATAGAATATATATTTTTTCATCTGTATGTATGAATTAAATTAAACCAGTACCATTTAAAGTGTCTGGCAGTGTTTACATTATTTCCAATTGTTTTAAAAATACACTGCTCAAAAAAAGTAAAGGGCACACACAATCATCACAATATAGCACCAAGTCAATTCAACTTCAGGGATATCAATCTGTCCAGTAAGGAAGCATAAACAATTGTGAATAAATATCACCTGTTTTGGTGCAAATTAATGTGACAGCAGGTGCACTGGAGAGGCAACAGCAAGACAACACCCAAAAAGGGAATAGTTTTGCAGGTGGTGGCCACAGACAATTGCTCTATCCTTTCTGACTGAGCATTTTGCTATTGTCCTTGCCACTACTGTTAGCATGAGTCGGTACCTGCAGCCCAATCAGGTTGCACAGGTAGTATGAGGGCCCAATATCCTCTAGTGGGACCTGTGCTCACAGCTCAGCACCATGCAGCTCGATGACATTCACTAGAGGACGCCAGAATTGGCAGGTCTGACATTGGCGCCCCATTCTCTTCACAGATGGGAGCAGGTTCACACTGAGCACGTAACAGATGTGAAAGAGTCTGGAGATGCCATGGTAAATGCTATGCTGCCTACAACATTATCCAGCATGACCAGTTTGGTGGTGGGTCACTGATGCTCTGGGGAGGCATATCCTTGAAGGGTTGCGCAGACCTCCATGTGCTAGCCAACTGTACCCTGATGGGTGATAGGTACCGGGATGAAATCCTCAGACCCATCGTCAGACCTTATGTTAGTGCAGTGGGCTCTGGGTTCCTCCTGGTGCAGGACAATGCCTGGCCTTATGTGGCCAGAGTGTGTAGGTAGTTCCTGGATGACGAAGGCCAAGTATGGCCCAGACTGTCCAGGAGCTCACTGATGCCCTGATCCAGGTCTTGGAGGAGATCCCCCAGGACCCCATCAGACCATGAGTTGCTGTGATGAAATTGAAGTTGGAACAGCCTGTGATTTCAATAGCTTACTTTAATTTTCAAAGTGAGTTTGAAACCTCGGTTTGTGATTTTGTTTTCCACTGACCGTTGTTTTATCACTTTGTTCTCTACGAATTACACAATGTCCAGTAAAGATTTTGATTTGATCTTTAATATTACCTGATGTGTGATTTGAATGTTCTGTACATTTTTTATATTGTATGTTATTCAGATGAAAAACATGTTGAGATTATGCACGTTTTCAATAATCCCTAAGCTTTCACATACAGTATGACTATTTTCTCTTATCTGCCACTACAGGCTTGTTGTTTACCAACACGTCTCTAGATTTGTCTTGGTGACTTAGATAAACATAGTAACCCTGCAGGGCATATTCTAGATACTGGAACAGTTATGTTAGTGTCATGTACTGTACTGTATATTCCAGTATGTCTGATATACTTAATGCTGTCTGTAATCTCTATAGACATACTGTGATGTATTGCTTATCATTTCCTTTACATCTCCCTACCTAGGATGAGAAAGCTGAAGGTTTCATAAGCCTACCTGAGTTCCGAATAGATAGAGCAATTGAATGCAGAAGGAAACAGTGAGTGTTTTTTATTATTGTTTTTTTGTGTCTGAAACTGTCACTGAAAGATATAAAAGGAAACACCAACGCTTAAATGTAACAGAAACATGCACATCTTACATTATTAACACTGGTAGGGAAGGTACTTTGATGGTTTACCAAGCTAACATTTATTATTCAGAATGATGTTAAACTGAAGTAAAGCTACCTAAAAATATAGTTTATTTAACTATACTATAGCTGGGATTTTTAAGAAAAACGGTCATGTATATATGAAATATCTAGTCATTTTAAAGGTCATATGTCGAGGTATTGTGCAATGGAATGTGTTGAACTAATTAAACAGGATTGATGCTGTTAACGAGGGACTACATTATACCTACCTGACCTAGAATCTTTCCTCGAGCCCAGTCATCTAGGTCTCAAGCAAACAGATTGGCAATGTACAAAATGCAGATGTTGACCTGGTAAATTATCTTTACACAAAGTAAAATAATATTGTTTCTACTTCTGTTACAGTGCCTTTAAAGCCTGCCATCCTAAAATCAAGAGTTTCTTTTTTGCCACAGACTGTTTGGAGGAGATGAACAGGTAATATGTTATTACTACTAGATGTTTGTGTTCTTATTTAATAAAATCCTCCATTAATAAGTACTGGTAATTTGTTGCCAGTACTTCTTCTATTATTTTACGGACATTTCCTTCAAGACAATAACAGAAAATATTTTATAAACACAGTTCATGTCTGTTACAAAGTAATATCAGCTCTGTGTGTTAACGGACATTTACTGTGTTTATAAAGTATTTTCTGTTATTGTCTTGAAGGAAATGTAGGTAAAATATAAGAAAAAGTGCTGGTATATTTGTTACCAGTATTTTTCAACGTTTTCTTTATGGAACAATTTTTACAGTGTAGAGTAGAAGGATCAAGACCAGTAAACCAGTTGTTTCATGGAACCCATGTGGCCCAGAAGCTACTGCTTTATTCAAAAGAAACTGTTTCATCTCTCACTTGGGTTATGACTGGGTCACTTGCTATTACCTCTGGGTTTTTTATTTATTATTTGGCAGTGTTGATCTCACATTCCATTTATTGATTGAGTAGTATTAGCAATGTGAGAGGATTCAGAATTGTGATTATTCACTTATCCTCAGTTTGTATTCAGCCCATTTGTGCACATGGGTGCCTCACAAAGTACTTTATAGGACAATTACAAAACAAGGTGGAAACAAATCAAATACAAATGATATGCTATAACAACTGGACAACTAAATGATTGACAGAATATTAGCTAAAGTTACAACTACAAAAAATATGTTTTAATATCTCTCTTATATTTTTTTATATGTCTTGGTCTCCAGCTTTGGAAACCTACTTGGTACACATCTTTAAAGCATTTCCATTATTATCCTGGAAACAACTGTTAAAGAGTAGTAAATAAAATACAATATTAAACCTTAAATTGTTACACTACAAGACTACAGACCATACAACTCACAGGCACAAAACTAAAACCATTGTAATATGTTTTCTTCATCTGTTCTTGGTCAGTACCCGTTATGCTTCATTTTGCAAATGTTGCCTTTTAACTTTTTGGGTAGAAGAGACATGAGAGATTTCTCTAGACTACTAGTAATAAAAGCATGAATTTCTCTCTGGTGTCATCGTAAGATATTAACAGACACATTTTGTCAATGTTTCTCAAGGTGGTAATCTGTGGTTCGAAATTGATCTCAGAAGCTCAAAGGATGCCTAGGTTTTACAGCTGGTGTTTTGTTTTTGGTGTCCATGCATATAAATATGTGGCTAAATTCTCTTTGGCTTTGATATCATCAGTAATTATCAATCTTCTCCTGGTTTACATGTAGGATGTTGTGAGCCATCTCAAGTATTTAAATCCATAATATAGTTATAATTTTGGCTAAATATATTGTCCATGTACTGTAGCAGTGCAAATCAATGTTCTTTCTGATACACTTCTTAATGGCTGAACTGAGAACCAAGAGGACAAATACAAATAATTTACCATATGTAATCTTTGTGGTATGGTGGTTTACATTGTGATACCAACTTTAGAGTGTCCGTGTTAAAAATAAATAACTGGGAAAAAAAATCAATAGTGCGTGGTAAGCAGGAGTATACAGTATATCATCAACACACTCATTAGTCAAGTCTTGCTTGACTGATACCCAGCCTAATTCTTCTTATCTCTGATGTTTGATGGTAGAGAAGAGCATTCTTTGATTATTTTGATCATCACTGTCCGTCGGGCATGTCAAATGGCTATGTCATATAAAGTAAACCAAGTTATTCTCCTAGTGTATCATAATGAAACTACAATTTCAGCTTTTTCTACTTCTGCTCTATCGTTATACACTAACACCATATCTGATTTGCACCTTACTAAAAAGTGTCCCGTTTTCACAGTAGTGAGAGCACAGTTGGCTGTAATGTAAATGTCACAATAATGAGTGTTTAAGGGTCCAGTAAACGTGATGCTCTTATCGAGAGCAACCTACAGTGAATACAGAGACAAAAAAAAGGTTAAAGTGCCTTGCTCAAACATGTGATTTCTTCTCGGGATCGAAACGTGCCCCCTTTTTACGTACATCGATTTTGCTATCCAATTAACATTTTTCAGTCGTTGAATCCTCCTGCCAATGCAAATGTTCTGCTAGAGTATCATGCGCAAATGTATTTGACATTACCAGTGATGTCTTGTCACATTTTGTATTGAGATTACGCAAATGTAGATTAACCTCAAGCAGTATTGTCACAATTGTTATTGCAAAAGTGATTGCAAAAAATGAACAACAGAAACCTGGGGCTGTATTTCAAGGGCAAAATATTTTAACACAATACTTATTGCATTATTTAAATGTATTTAAACATAGAACATATTTTTCAGGTTTCAAAATTATTGGCACACCTACAATCAATATTTTGTGAAGCCTCCTCTGGAGTGTAGAACAGCTCTGAACAGCTCAGGAACAGCTAGAACAGCTCAGGTTGGCACACACATTTGGAGAGATTTTGGACCACACCTTCATTTAGCACATTTCAAGGTCCTTGATACACGTATATCCATATTTTAATATTGACTGATAAAATTATTTCAGCTGTCTACCACAGATATTGTGTTGAAATTAAATAAGCAATATGAGTTAAATGTGCAGATCTTCAGCTTTGATTTGAGGAAATGTACATTCCAATCGGTTAAACGGTGTAGGAATAACAGCACTGTTTATATGCCCCCCCCGCCCCATTTTAAGAGGGCAAAAGGAATTGGACAATTGGCTGCTCAGTTATTCATGGCCAGGTATCTATCATTTACTCATTATTTCATTTACAATTAAGCAGATAAAAAGTCTAGATTTCAATTCAAGTCTGTCATTGCAATTGAGATTTGTTGCTGTTAACCATCAATATGAAGCACAACGAGATCACCAGAATAAATATAGAAGGTTTGGTTACACTTTATTTGGAGAGTCTGACATTCCATCTGTATGTGCTCTACAGATAGTTTGTTGATGATATGACTATCAACAAACTATCAACAAACCATCTGTTGATAAGCAACTAATTGTGTATTTTAAGGGTAGGGGTAAGTTTAAAATATGTTTTAGGGTAATGGTTAAGGTTAGGTTTAACATAAGGGGAATGGTTATGGTTAGGATTAGGGTTAGGGTTAGTAGATAGTTTGTTAAAATGTTTATGACAGTATGCAGATAATATGTAGAGCATCTAGAGATGGACTCTCAAAATAAAGTGTTACCGAAGGTTTAAACCCTTGGTAAGCCTCAAAAACAAAAACACAAGACTAGAATTGGCCAAAACACATCTAAAACCCCTGTAAAGTTTTGGAACAAAAACCAATGGAGAGAGGTTGTACTAGAATAGAGTATGGAGAAAGGAAAAAACTGCTCTTGAGCATATCACCTCATCTCTAAATCATGGGGATGTATAGACTAAAAAATTACTAAAAAGTATAGCTGCCAATGGACCTGGTTCCCTTGTATTTATTGATCTAGTCACTGCTGATTAAAAACAGCAGGATGAATTCATTATTATGAAGGCAGTATTATCTGCTCAGATTCAGCCCAATGCTGCAAAACTAATTGGAAGGCTCGTCACTGTGCTGATGGACAATAACACAAAGCATACTGCTAAAGTGACACCAGACTTTTTTAAGGCAAGTGGAATGTTTCGCAATTGCCAAGTCAATCACATATCCTCACTCTAATTGAGCATACATTTCACTTACTGAATGCAAAACTGGAGACAAAACGAGATTGCAAAAGTAGTAAATGCCTGGCAGTGCATCACCAGTGTTGAAACCCAACCTTTAGTAATGTCTATGGGTTCCAGACTTCAGGCGGTCATTGACTGCAAAGGATGTGCAACCAAGTATTAAAACTCACAATCAATTAATGATTATGTTTGTTTGTCCAATTACTTTTGAGCCCCTAAAATTGGGTGGCCATATATAAAAATGGTTTCAATTTCTACACGGTTGTTAAAATAATTTTGACAAAACCCGTAAGGATAAAAGTATGCATTTAATGAACATCTTGAGGTCCATTTTGGTGGCGTACAAATTTTGACAATTTTGTCACTGTCTAAATATAATATGCACACGTGGACTGCTCTTTTCAATTCAGACTGCAAGTTTTCAATTGTATCTAAGGCCAGAGACTGTAAAACATTGATTTTGTGTAACTGCAACTATTTCTCTGGTAATTTTGATAAATGTTAGGGGTCATTGTCTTCCATCTATGGCCAAGTCTTAATCTCCTTGCAAACGCGGACAGTTTTTTTGCTGAAGTATCCAGGTAGATTGGAATTCATTATGCCATCGATCTTAATGAGGACCAGGACTTCTAGAAAACAGTCTTGTTCCATACTGACCTGCTCCAACAGAGCTCCTCGGTTTTGTTTTCAAGGAATTCAGCATTAGCCAATATTTTGGATGGTAGTGGAGTTCGATTTTCTCTATATCTCAGGGGCACTAGAAACCCTGCTCTCTTTCTCATCTACATTTTGGGCACCTCTGTAATCCAAACAATGGGATAGGTTTCAACAATGTAAACAAGACGTCCAGAGCGATTGGGTTGGATTCAAAGTCAAACATTAGTTTAGTAACGGTCGATGTGATGTCCATTGGGGGTCATAAGCAGTGTTGGGTATAGTTACTTTTAGGAGTACTTTTTAGTTACTTGATGAGTTCACAAGTTTTGGGAAGTCCCTAATTAAGACAAAATTATCAGGTAAATGGAGTTAATTTCTTAACGGTGACCTATAAAACAAATAGAAAGAGTAAAGAACATATCAATCATGGTCACCAGTAAGAAATGAACTCCATTTACCTGATCATTTTGTCTCAAATAGGCACTTCCCAAAACTTGTGAACTCATCAAGTAACTAAAAAGTACTCCTAAAAGTAACTATACCCAACACTGGTCATAAGTTATTTTGGTTATCTGTGCAAAAGACACTTATTCAGCGCCAACTCAAGTCCATTGATGACAAGGGCTCCACCAGGAGTCAGGTAGGAATGGATTACGTTTGTAGAGAGACAGAGATACACACATTAAGGTGTGGTTTAACATGTCCATGCCCCAGAGGGTAGAATCCATGGGGTACTTAATGTCATGAATTGAAACAGCTCATGTCAAAAGTGGCACAAAACTCTTATGGGAGTTTGAAGATTGCCTAGACAAGGATTGTAACCAGTGATAGGGACTTGGGATAGTGTTTAGTATCCCGTAGTTTTGATAGAAATAATGTTTTTTCTGCTCACTAAATAGATATTAACATTGTCGATTTACCTTGTACTTTCTGTGGAAAATATAATAATGGAAAATGCTTTAGCAGTCAACCTGATAGTTGCCCTGGCCACTATTCTACCTTAGTACTATAAACTCTGTCACAAACAGTAGACTACTATGTAGCGCAGTGGTTCTCAAACCTCTCCTGGGTGACCCCCAGCCATGCCATATATTAGATGTATCACAGAGCTAGAACACCTGAATCAACTTGTCGACTAATCATAAAACCCTTAGTAGTAGCTGGCTAGCTAACTTAGCTAACTGTTGAAGGAAGAGTGTAACTGGCTGACTACTATTGCCGGCAGAAGGTCTATGTCTGGTGTAACAGTATATGTGAGAGTATTGTTGTTGTTTTTAAATTTAACCTTTATTTAACCAGGTGGGCATGTTGAGAACAGTTTCTCATTTGCAACGGCGACCTGGTCAAGTCACAAGATTACATTAAGATACACGAGAATTACACAAAACAATTTTATTTCCTATTTCACAAACTCACCATTTTACCCCCATCATAATTTATTGTACTTTGATCTGTTTTTTATCAATTTTGAGGCAATAGTTGGGTTAATTTTCATGTGGACACATTTCTAGACAGAATTAGTTACGTTAGTCTACACAAAAAATACTGGATATTTGTTATTTATTAGGCTGATTTAAAATCTTCAAATAGCCTGTTTTTATTACTATGTATGCTATTGATATTTTAAATTATTAGAACATATATGATTTAAAAAAAACTACGGGAAATGTTTTCCTTTTAAAAAACAAAAACTGATACGATGTAAGAACATCATTAAAAACATTTGCCATTGCCACACAGTCACACCTGACACCCCAGTGCTCCCACTACAATTCAACATCCTTTAAAACAGTAATGTACTAATATTTACCATTTTTATGGGGCTTTTGCTAATGTGGAGCCCTACACAACCGCCTAGTTCGCCTGTAGGATGGGTAGGCCCTGCCCAGCTGATCCGTGAGTTTGCCTTTAAAGTGATTGTTTTGGGTCTGATTGACTGAGTGCACTGATTCCTTTTCCCCAGAGATTCTTTCAATGAGCATGTGGAGGCCATGTTGTTGGGTCAGAGCAGGGGATTTTACTGGATCATTTCAGACAATTCAGTGATAAGGAGCATGGCTTTCCCATGGCACAAATTTCTTATATGGGGTCATGGTACATTCTTAGATTTTTTTATTTTACTTACAATTTTGCTGTATGTTACATAATGACACAACTCCTATCATTTGAGGCTAAAAAAGCTATAAAATGAAAGATGAAAATTGACAGTTGCATTGTAAAAATTAATCTTGCTTTTTGGTTGTTTCAACTTATTTTTCAAAGTTATCTCAACTGAAAAATAGTTAAATCAACAAACATTGTTGAGAACATCATTTTTCATGTTTTCATGAAGTCAACTAATCAGAAAATTATGAGAAGTTGACTCCATGAGTAAAATTGCCAAGTGAAATATTAATTTCATGTTGAGTCAACGATAAAGCTTGGTAAAACAAAATACGAATTCAAATTGACTTAGCATTATGAGTTGAATCCACGCAACAGGGTTACTAATTTTGTGAGTTGAGTCAACAAATTACTTTTTACAGTGTGGTGTTCAATTAACATTTTACCTATGTCAGTGGTTTGATTGTTTTCATAGTAGACACATTCACGTACAAATTACATTTCAAAACAACGTCTGTCTGTAAATACCTAGCTTTAATGATTTAGATTATTCTTGATGTTCCCGATTTCCTGGTAGAGCCAATTCCAACAGTTCTTACTGTAAGATTTTCTTCTATTTAACTATGTTAAGTGGGTGGCTTTATGTTTAAGTGGTGCAACATCGATTAATTCACATTAGAATTTGTACCTGTTACTGCCCTTGGGAGAAGCAGTCAAATCATGACAAGATTTAACCTACACAAATGGGCAACAAAAATAATGTCTTCACTGGCAGCTAACGTGGCAAACTTCTCATCTTATGACATAGCAGGATTGCAGTCTGACAAATGACTTTAAATAATATTTTATAGTGCTGGAGTTTGTTGAAGATCATGAGTCCAGGCCATACGTGACTCTCCCTGGCCTACGCTTCTGTGAATAAAATAATACAAAATAGTCCCCCCAACCAAAATCATAAAATCTCTCAAATAATAATGCTTTATTTAATGCTGCTTTCAAATAGACATTGTGGGAATGTTTCAGTATTGTTTCCGATAAGACTTTGGTGTTTTATGGTTACTGAACACAGAAATATATGCTGGAATATTTAACGTGTGCACAATTTATAGAAATGTACAGGCAGTACGGTAGATTCTGAGAAGTGGGCTTACCATAGTATATTCAGCCATATAACCAAACCTTTTTAGGTTAAAAATGTCTAACATCATAAATTATTCCCCAAATATTTTGGTATTGTATAGCTATGCAAGAATGAGTAACAAGCGATTTCACATATTCTTCAACTTTGTGTGGAAGGTGGATCGATTCACAATGTAGATTGACTTAGCCAAATGTTAAATGAGATAAATCAACTGAATATCCCAATGCCACGACATTATCATGGAATCAAAGACCACCATTGCGCTGGTTGAGAATTATTAAGTTGCTCATGCAGCCTGGTTATTATTTCCTTTCAGTTCTCATAGCACTTCTCTTCACAAAATGCTCCTCAACATCCACTTAACCCACGTCACATAATTTTCACCACATGGCTTTTCTACCAATGGTGCTAAATGACATGTCTAGTGATACTTGAGTCATGCTTGCTGCTTTTCCCTGAGCTTAGAGCCTATTGGAAGCCAGCCAGACCAAAGGCTAAATGTGACACAAAGTAAAGGTAATTCACTTCCCAGTCGGAGCAGATAGCCATCTAATTACTTTTAGCAAGTTTGATGTGTATTAACTCTCAAGTCCAGGAGAGAAAAACTCATCGCTAGTAATTAAACTGCAACTAAAATGACAAAACAGTTAATAAGATGAATCCGTATTGGAATTAAGGGTGAATACTTTTTGTAGCCACTGTATTTAGGCCTATGTGTACTGTTTCAAAAAATAGTGCAGCAAAATATCAGAAATAATATTGCCTATAGCCAACCGGATAATGTAGCCACAATATACTATGAAATTATTAGATACTGAAAGTAATAAGTGATATTAAACAAGACATTTAAATATATTATCAAGGGCTTGGAACCAGAGGGACATTTTACAAACTCTTAGGAAGAGCAAAAACTAAATATGATAACATTTATTTTTGTCTTTGAAGTTTGTTGTTTAATTCTTATTGGTCAGAATTTTTGTTGTCATTTTGACACTGAATAGATCTCACGGAGAACTTTCATTATAAACCCATTTTTGGCCACAATGTCATGCCCTTCTGGCTCCCAAGCCCTTATTATATGCTATGGCAACTGTCCTGTAGCCTAAATAATATCCAATGATAATGCCTTTTTAATTTACATGCGATCGTCGGCTTTACTGTGCTCTGCCCTTGCACTTTTTCTTTTTACATTCAGTATGTGGAACACTGAGGCTGAGTTTGAATAATGCATACATGTTAATATATACATTGAGCTGAGATATACAGTACGTTAAGGTGAGATATACACTGAGCTATGATATACATATATGAGATATGAGCTGGAACACAATGCGAACATTCCACCAAAACCTGTCAGGGGAATTAGGGAAAAACATTCCAATCACTATGTGCGTTTTGCATGTTAGACCTACATTACTTGGTAAATAGATGAATATACATTTCCTATTTTTAATACAAGATGTAAATAGAGTCAAGATACTTCACTGTAGAGCTTTAGACTTGCAAATAGTACACAGTATTCCCATAGGTCCAATTTATGAATTACAAACAACCAGTTATTAATTAGACAGACAGTGATGTTCAGATGACAGTCAGGTACACTTGCTCTCCGGGGCTAATGGGTACTCAATGAATACTCACAAAGCTGCCAAAGTTGTCATGTTCTTTCAGAGGATTTTCAACGACCAACACATATTTTGTGGGACACAATCCAATTAGTTATTTTCTGTGAATTTCCTAACGTGAACACATATGTAAGCTACAGGATATGTAGCATATTCACAAATATCACTGTTTTACAATTTAAAATGTTATCATAACAACTTCAGTAATCTTTTTAATTAGAATACATTTTGTGATATC
Source organism: Umbra pygmaea (assembly GCA_016801145.1). Lineage (NCBI taxonomy): Eukaryota > Metazoa > Chordata > Actinopteri > Esociformes > Umbridae > Umbra > Umbra pygmaea. Next base: position 24,580 of record JACXGM010002666.1, on the reverse strand, counting down.
TGATTAGAGATTTAAAGTTGTTTACACTGTTGCAAGTGGTCTCAAGTTGTATATCCAATAAAAAACAATTATACACACGTGTCATGCAACTCTTGCTTGGATCTGCCCTTTACCCTAATATCCTTCTGCATTTGTTGCACATACTATTCTCATTATAATAAGTAATCTAATATCACCAGCATGCTTTGTTCTATAAGGAAATATCAATGGGAGCTGCATAATCAAACCAATAAGCCTCAATCACAATTTGTCTGCAAGTTTCTTTTTTGTAGGCACATGGAATAGTATTACATTATTATAACTGAAATACATTATACTGGAAATGTAGTCTATGGTCATATATAGTAGATGATTTAGTTGTGAACAAATTATTATTGGAGATAAACCTTTAATTAATTATGAATTGTTGATGAAAGTGACATAGGCCTACTGTATATTAATGCAACATAAATAATTAATAAGTACTACAGCATAACCTTGACATTCGTGTTTAGGGGGTAACTCAGAATGTTTGGAGTTGAGATCAGCAGTTTTATGAATATAGTGTCACACGTTTTATGGTCTACCTGGTTGTTGTAACACATGCACTGATCACTTATCTAGATTTTTCGTCTTTGTCATCATTTGCACTGACTGTAGCCTACATATACAGTGCCTTGCGAAAGTATTCGGCCCTCTTGAACATTTCGACTTTTTGCCACATTTCAGGCTTCAAACATAAAGATATAAAACTGTAATTTTTTGTGAAGAAGCAACAACAAGTGGGACACAATCATGAAGTGGAACGAAATTTATTGGATATTTCAAACTTTTTTAACAAATAAAAAACTGACAAATTGGGCAAGCAAAAATATTCAGCCCCTTTACTTTCAGTGCAGGAAACACTCTCCATGCCTTTATGGAAGAGTGGCTAGAAGAAAGCCATTTCTGAAAGATATCCATGAAAAGTGTTGTTTAAAGTTTGCCACAAGCCTCCTGGGAGACACACCAAACATGTGGAAGAAGGTGCTCTGGTCAGATGAAACCAAAATCGAACTTTTTGGCAACAATGCAAAACATTATGTTTGGCGTAAAAGCAACATAGCTCATCACCCTGAACACACCATCCCCACTGTCAAACATGGTGGTGGCAGCATCATGGTTTGGGCCTGCTTTTCTTCAGCAGGGACAGGGAAGTCGGCTAAAATTGATGAGAAGATGGATGGAGCCAAATACAGGACCATTCTGGAAGAATGACTCCATCCAGATGGATGGAGTCTGCAAAAGACCTGAGACTGGGACGGAGATTTGTCTTCCAACAAGACAATGATCCAAAACATAAAGCAAAATTTACAATGGAATGGTTCACAAATAAACATATCCAGGTGTTAGAATGGCCAAGTCAAAGTCCAGACCTGAATCCAATCGAGAATCTGTGGAAAGAACTGAAAACTGCTGTTCACAAACGCTCTCCATCCAACCTCACTGAGCTCGAGCTGTTTTGCAAGGAGGAATGGGCAAAAATGTCAGTCTATCGATGTGCAAAACTGATAGAGACATACCCCAAGCGACTTACAGCTGTAATCGCAGCAAAAGGTGGCGCTACAAAGTATTAACTTAAGGGGGCTGAAAAAATTTTGCATGCCAATTTTTCCGTTTTTTATTCGTTCAAAAAGTTTGAAATATCCAATAAATTTCGTTCGACTTCATGATTGTGTCCCACTTGTTGTTGCTTCTTCACAAAAAATTACAGTTTCATATCTTTATGTTTGAAGCCTGAAATGTGGCAAAAGGTCGAAATGTTCAAGGGGGCCGAATACTTTCGAAAGGCACTGTACATGTACTTCGGTTGTTTAATCTGAATACCTACACCCTGTATTTTAGTTTTTATTTTTATATTTTACTGGTGTAATTTTATGTAATCTTTCACCCTTTATCTTTACAATGAAGCTTCAACACAACTAATGTGGTCTAGATGGCACAAAAGTAGCTCTGTTCTTTAAGACAACAAATAAAGTTTGGCATTCCACCCACGGCCCTTTTCAAACGCTACTACTGCACGTGGTGTTAGAACTTTGCTGCACACAAACGCAAGGCACTATATCGGTCCAGTTATGACAGATCCCACAGTCCGCTCGATTCAGCACAGGGTTATTTGAAGGCTGCGCAGGGGTGGGTTGTTACGTCAGTGCTTTCCACACCTGCGCTTGACCAATTATATAATTCTATTTAAATGAATACAAATATCAGCATGCATTTTCTCTGGTTATACATGGTGTCATTATCTGAAATGTAATTTTTTTTCCTTTGCTTGGGCCCCAAGTGCGCATGGGCCCCTGGGCCCGTGCCCATAATGCCCATTGGGTAATCCGGGCATGGGTCCAGTACATCAGGGCAGCCAAGCTCCCACACATCCAGGACATCTCTCATAAGCCCTGCCTATCAAGGACAACACACCCCATAGCCACATGCTGTTCATCAGCTTACTGTTGAAGGAAGGGGTCTGCATCGGAGCATGAGATCCCATACCAACAAAAATCCAACCCAGAAATAGCTTTTATTTGCCAGCCACTAGACTCTTCCACACTTGAACTGACCTGACTGACTTCACACATATTCTTGCCACATAGACATTAAATAACTGCTGCCATTAGACTCTTTATTATTGATATTCATTAGCCCTCAACCATGATAGTATTTACTACTTCACAATTATCCCACTTCCCACTTATCAATGTCTCCACTCCCCCAGCTACTGCATGCGATTTCTTTACTTTATTTAGTTTACCGTTTTGGTGGAAGAGCATTTATTTTATGCAAATATCAAATGTTTATTCATAGGTACATTGTGTAGAGTTTTATTGAGCTTCCAAATCTGTAGAACATCTATTACATAATACAATATTTCCTACCATGTGAGTCCACAGAACTGAATCTTTACTAGAATATATGCATATTAGGCTGTGCATTTGAGTGTTATCAGATTTTCTAAATATCAATAAATAGAGTTTTTACAGCATTTTTAACCTGGTCATTTTGGTCAAAGTTGATCAATTTTCCTGCTTGAATGCTACTTATCATTTAAACATTAAATTGTAAAGATTGCATCGAAGCTTTAATTACTACAGCGAAACAAAACAGTTCAAACCGCTCCCAGTGTGGGGTAGTTAGCATGTTAATTAACCACTTTGTTGTGTATCTTCACCCATTCAGATGGATGAACCGGCTGGGGCTGGCAGCAATTGGCTACACACCTGATGATAAAGTTCCACGCCCTGATGAAGGTAGGCACAGCTGACTATTTTTGAGGACACAAGACATGCCATTGTAGGTCAATACCTACTGTTTTTAAGGACACAAGACATGCCATTGTAGGTCAATACCTACTATTTTTAAGGACACCTACTAACAGTGTATTGGCAGATACATACAAGGTCACACAAGCTGTTTAGTTTATTGACATTTCACTTCATGGGGGTTTCAGATTACTGGAGTGAGAGTGACCAGGATGAGATGGATGGTTCTATGACACTAAAACAAGAGGGCATGTCATCACGCTGTGACACCTACCACCGCACCCCCTCTGTGAGTCTAATCATCTGGTTCACACTAGGACACACACACACTTTAGGTTTTACTAACCTTATGGGTACCCAAAACACTGTTTACATTTAAATCCTTTTTTCACTAACCTCTGTTCACTCTTTCCTTTCCAGGTGAACTCCTCCAGTCCTTTCCCAGAACGCCACTTCTCCAGTGAGTCCACATACTCCCACTCCTCAGCTGAGGACTCTCGTCCAGAAGTCCCTGGGAGCACCCACTCCTCTGGCTGCCGCCCCACCCTGCGCGACACTCAGCGTCGCTCCTGGCAGGACCTGATTGAGACACCACTCACCAGCTCGGGCCTCCACTTCCTACAGACGGTGCCGGGAGAGGGAGACAGGGGCGACGGGGGCTATGGCAGCGGACACATGGGAATGGGCCAGCTGCTCATGTCCCCTGAGCGCCGGCGACAAGCCACGTTACCTGCCCAGAGGCGCCGGCAGCCCGACAGGGATGGGCCCTTCCCATTGGTGGACATAGAGGAGCGCGAGCAGCGCCTCCACCCCTGTGCCCACAAGCAGCGCAGCCAGAGTCTTCCCCGGAACAGGGACGTGCAGGGCACCAAGGGCAGTCTACACCCAGCTGGGCCCTCAGAGGAGAGGAGTGAGGATGACGAAGTGCCATTCAGAAAGCACAACTCCAAGAAACACCAAGGCAAGGGTGACCTCCAGCACTTCCAGCAGGCGTTTTATTACAACTCTCACTCCTCTGACTCCTCTGTGTAGATATTGTCATAGCTTTGGTTATACATCCCTTTGATGACAACTTGTATAGCTTTTATGTAACTTAGGTCTGTATGGTACCGAGCTTTGAAATCCTATCCTGCTTCCTCCCTCAGATTCTCGGTCTAAAGGCCATGACCATGAAGGTGTAGATGGCTTTCAGGAGCTGTACCGCTCCATAGAACAGGCCAGTCTGTCAGCCCTGGGGGAGCAGAGGCCCTCCACCAAACAGGAGTTCAGACGCTCCTTCGTCAAGCGCTGCAATGACCCTATCATCAACGACAAGCTGCACCGCATTCGTGCCCTACGCAGCACACTGAAGGTAGGGAGATGGTGGGACCCGGCAGGCTGTCAAAGTGCATGTAAGCAAAGACAGTGTGAGGGAGTAAAGTAAGGTGACTGGGGAAATATCTAAGCCAATTATTGAATGATTTGTGTCTTACAGGCTAAAGAGGGTGATCTCGCCATTATCAGCCAAGTGCTGGATGACCCCGGTCTAAACTCACAGAAGTTTCTGGAGTGGAAGCAGCAGCACCATGAGCTGTTTGTGGACATCTGTGACTTCAACTCTACCCCAACGGAGCCCCACCCAGAGGGGTCCGACCTCTCACCCCTGTCCCCACCTCTGATGATGCACACCCATTCCTTCATCGAAACTCACGTTTGAGACACGAGCACTCAGAGACAGAGTAACAGGGAGACACTGTGGAACCATGCAATCATCTTCCCCCAATCGTCCATGCAGCCAGGGTCTACCGTCAACATTCACAGCAAACTAACTGACAAACCAATCACTGTAATATGTGTACATACTGCACTGAGGTCAGACAGAAAAGCGTTACAGTCAGTGTATATACTGTATATTGGATAAAATAAGGCACCCGCTGGGTGCCATTCTGCATGAAAAACGATCATTCTTCATTATCTTCTAAACAGAAAATGCAACAGATGGAACATCGAAAGAGAACTTAACAACAAAAAGAAGACGAGAACTGCTATTGGCTGATGCAGTGCATTTTTTCCCCTCAATTGTCATTTTTTGGTTCTTTAACTCCTTGGGTAAGAGGATACAAGCTTTGTGTTTATTTACTTTTTTATTTCCCCTTTAATGCTGCTTGAAGAGAGAGTTATGTAGCGATTGGCTAGGCATCATTCTGAATACAACAGTGCACCCCCTACTGGGTCACAATGGTACTGTGACCCTAAGCCTCTGGTAAGAAAGACCCCAATCGTTGTAAAAGATAATACTGTATGTTTGTACAAATGGAAAGACGAGGGGTGTGTGAGGAACAGAGTGAGAGAGATCAAGAGCGAAAGCTATTTGGGCTTTAATGTTTGAAGCTCAGCAGGGTTTTATAACGCATTTTGGTTGTATGTAAGGATGTTGCATGATTTACATGTATGTATAATTATGTACATTTGTTAGAAATTTAACAAAGTAGTTTAGCCAAACACAGCTCACCGGAATGAAACGTTTTATTTATTGATATGTCTCTGTAGCTATTATGATTTGGTCCATCTTTCTAGAATTTTCTTTTTGTTAGATTTATTTTTTAAAGCAAACATCTGCATGGTAGTATACATATACATGTGGCCATTGGGGTTGAGAAATGTGTTAAAGAAAACGATTATATTGTTTGCATAGCAGCACCCTCTATTTAAAACTGTGAACTATATACTTGTGAATGCAATCTTTAGATTCTGTGACCACAGAATCTTTTTACTTATATTTTTCTTAGAAAAATGATATAAAATACAAAAAGCATTGCGTCTCCTGAATGACTGTTTTTGCTTCACTCCAGCTGTTACAGAAGTTACCTCCTGATCTTCAGGATTGATTCAGGTCCTGAGTTCTGCTCATATATTACAGTATATTCCCTTTCTGTGTCTCTTAATTTTTTATGTGAATGTACTGGCTTATTTGAAAAAGATCCCAGAAATTGTGTCGACCTATCTATCTGCTTAACTTGTTGATTTCTACAGGTTGAGAATGAGATGCAGTACTGCAGTACTGCAATGTGATTGCATTCTACCTGCGCAAAATACATGATAGACTCATAACACATTTTTCTGTTTGACACACTTCTTTTTTTCTGTTTAGGCCTATTGTCTTTCTTTTAATTGTGATAGAATGTCACTTCTATCAAATTTCAATAATACGTTTTTTCTCATTTTGCTGCTTATACCTGCACCATTATTCCTGGTAGGATATTGCCATTGCTTCAATTCACCTGCAATTATCATTCAATATTGTGTCCTGGTACATAAAATGTGTTTTATGTGTCAGTACATCTGTTATACAGTATAATGCACTTCAAGTTATACAGTATAACTACACACCCTGCATTGTTTGGGTATGTCATGCTAGACACATGCTACTAACATTTCTAAAACGTGTCAGCAGTTGTTACTCTCAAGTTGTTGCTCTCAATCTTCAGATTTTATGAATAGCGGTACATGTATTGTAGAATGTATTTTATTTAACCAGAATGTAATTGTTCTCACAATGTTTTAAAACATTGTACATGAAATCTATCCAATCTGTCCAGGGTTCCACTGTGTTATTTTAGGGGTGTGCACCTCATAGTACAACTGCGCAGGTGTGTAGCTAAGATGTAAGTTGCACTGCGACATTAAAAAAGGAACATATTGCTCTTTTTTGGAAGTATATTATTATCTGTTTATCTGTACATTAACTGACTAAAAAAGTGTTATTGAGAAAGAGAAATACATTTATTCTTCCTATGAATCAAAAGTAGCCTTTTTGTTTCTCAGAAATATATACAGTACGAGGTTGTTAAACTTAAGTTGTAAAACTAATAAACTGAATTACTGCACAAATAAATGCATGCATGTGTATTTATTTTTTTAATAAACAATATCAACATTTGGCTGAAGCAGATTTACATTGATGATGTAACGAATGAGGGCAGCTGCAGAATACATTCAGAATGTGTAAGAAAAAGAATACATTCAGATGTGTACAGAACCATTTTAGCTATCATTGTACAAGAACAAGCTACCAGACTCATGGCCAGCCTTTCACAATGTAACAGTGCTGCATGGACCAGGGCTGCCAAAAACGCAATGGAGTTGAGACATTCAATTGAGACAGCCCTCCATCAATTGATTAATTGATCTGTCCCTTCAGAAGTTGGCAGCCCTGTCAATGATCGAAAACACACTGCCAACACAAAGTTAACCTGATGAAGAAGTGGAATATTTTAGACTGGCCGAGTCAATCTCTTGATTTAAATCTGACTGAACATGTATTTAACCTGCTGAACATTAGATAGATATCAGTAACCCACAAAAACAAGAAACAGCTCAAAATGGCTGCAGTAAAAGCTTGGCAAAACCACTCAAAAATGATATCAAGAGTTTTGCACAGCTGCCAACAACAGGGAAAGCGATGCACTTTACTTGATCTGATGGCTGTCTGTCTATTATCTGAAAGTTAATGCAATGATCATCACCTAATCAATCCCATTTCCCTCTAAGCTATTTTCAAAAGTTGGTAGCCCTGGGTTTGGTGATGGTCACAGTCTTGCAGCTGCATTTGGTTTAAATGGAATTGTCCCATTAATTATGCTCACATAAAATGGGGGGACGGAAGTATGAAAGTGGAGTTATTCTTGGTATAACATATATGTTAAAAAAGAGAAATAAATGCGGACAGTCTGTACTCATGCCTCATATTCATCTTTGAATCTATATACATTTTGACATACTGTCCCAATACTTATGGAGGTTACTATGGTAATGTCGCTGGGTTATCATGACAAATGTGAGGTGCAAAATAAATACAAAAAGCTAATGTTCCAAAATCTGTGGAGATAGAAGGGATATCATGTGATATCCATCTCTAAAACCTTGTCTGATATTTTGTACTAAATGAAAATAATCAGTGACAAACATTGAAGTTGTCCAGAGTTGTAAAAACTACAATGTAGAAGTACTTTTCTGTGTTCACCAGTTTTGGTTACTACAGCAATTAAGACAAAAATACTAGGTAGAGGGAGTTTATAACTAACCAGTGATCAATGAAATTATAATTAAAGAAATATTAATTAAGTTTACTGGCTAAGAACTACTTCCCAGGTAATATATATTATGTGTGAAGGCAATCTTAAAAATGGCAACGGCAATAGTGACAGTTCTAACATGTTTCATAAATTAGTCCTTGGGGGCCTTTTTGGACCTCACTGGTGGAGCGTTTGCAGGTGGAGGCAGGGGAGATGCCATTGGGTATGGGGCGGGATAAACTTGAAATGGCTTACTGGGCACAATCGAAGGGTAGTGACAGTGTGGAGGGTCATCCGGCGGTTGTGGCTTTAAGGGATTGCTGGGAGCTTGTAGTAGGTAAGATAGAAGTGTTTGGGTGGGTGATCGAGAAGTTGGTGGAGGATTATGGGTTAAATTAGGTGGTGGTATGGCATACTGTGGCTTGGGGGTGTGTGCCACATTGGTTGTTTCTGGTTCCTGGATCTGAGTTTGTTGAAGGGTAGGAAGGAGTTTGGTGAGGATAGCATGGGTAGGTGTGTGGAGAGGTATGTCGGTCAGGGTTTTTATACGTTTGTGCAGGTGTACATGGATGGGTCTATGGATCCGTCCACTGGGCGGGTTGGTGTGGGTGCGTATGTGCCAGAATTTAATGTGGAGGTGGTGCAGAGGGTCACGGACCAGGTGTCAGTGTACTCAGTGGAGGTGGTAGCGGTGATTCTTGGGCTGAGGTGGGTGGAGGAGGTGAGGCCGATGAGGGTGGTGGTGTGTTCAGACTCGGCAACGGTTTTGGGGAGCAGCCGTTCTGGTAGGTCAGTCAGAGGTGATGTTTTGATGGAACTGATGGTGTTGTTGTTGGGGTTAGAAAGGATTGAGGGTGGCGGTTAGGTTTTGTTGGGTGCCGGCTCGTCCCTTATGAAAAAAAGTATACTTCAAGTTTATTTTGTAATTATACTTATTCTTATACTGTTTAAACTAAATTGGCCTACTTTTTAGTTTATTTAGTACATTTTAAAGTATACATTTCGGTTTTTTAAGTTTACTTTTGAATACTTTAAACTAATCTGTGTAGTGCCCTTTTAGTTTCTGAAGTAGACTTTTCTAAATGTTCCATACACACAATACATACAGTAATTTTTAGACATTTCCATTAAAACTCCAATTGATAATTATTAGTATAGCATACTCTGGCAAAGAGTGCGTGTAGGGAAGAGAGGGTGAGTGTGTAGGTACCGTTGGGTCGGGGGTAAATTTAATCGTTGATACGGGGGAGGGGACGGGACTGTTGGAAGGGAAAGTGGGATGGTAGCAGGAAGGGGAGAGTGTATTATGGGGTGCAGCGGTCAGTATGGGTAGAGACAGGGACTACAGGGTGTAGGAGAGAAGAGGTTATGTGGTGTAGGTTGAGGTTAGGGCACACAGGATTGAATTCATCTATAAAGATACTGGGTAGGCATGAGACGGGTCTTTGTGATGGGTGTGTAGTGGAGGAAATGGTGGAACATGTGTTGTTGTATTGTGGGAAGTATAATGTTGAGAGGGAACTGTTTTATTTTTTTTAATTTTATTTAACCTTTATTTAACCAGGTGGGCACGTTGAGAACATTTTCTCATTTGAGACGGCGACCTGGCCAAGATAAAAGCGTTGAGGTACAGACAACAAGAAGTTACACATAAAAAATACAAGACAAGGAGTGCACAATAAATAGTAAAAACAGAGAATAAAACAGTGAATGTACGATAAATAATACAGTGTGCAGGTCGAATAATAAGGCATTTGTACAGTGCAACAGATGTTGATACATGGAGGTAGATGGTTGGTGAATACAGTCGCTTGGCGCTGTACAATACAGACAGTTATAAGAAGAAAAAAAAAGGATAAGTAGGGGCTGAGGTAGATGGGTACAATTGTAGAGGTAAAAAGTGGCTGTGCGTGAATAACTCTATGGTGACTCTATGGTGACCGTCACTATGGGAGGAGGAGTGTGCAAAATATACAGAGACAGCTATGCTGGTCAGATTGGGCAAAGTGCATAATGACAGAAGATGGTAGGGTGGGATTAACATGTGCAATGGTCTGACAGTAGATTGGTTAGTAGTGCTTTGAAGGTGGTTAGCGGGACAATAGAATCAAGCTTCAGGGATTTTTGTAGAAAATTCCAATCATTAGCAGCTGAGAATTGGAAGGAGAAACGACCAAAGGAGGTGCGGGCTTTAGTGGCAACCAGAGTTATAAACCTGCTTGAACGCAGATTGAGAGAGGGTGTTGCTCTGGAGATTACTGATCTCAGGTAAGGTGGGGTTTTGCCTAGGAGACACTTGTAGATTAGATGATACCAGTGTGTTTGACACCGGGTGTGTAGTGAAGACCAGCCAATCAGTGTATAGAGACTGCAGTGGTGGGTGTTATATGGAGCATTTGGGATAAAACGGATGGCGCTGTGGTACACAACATCTAATTTTCGAAGTAGAGAGTTTGATGCAGATCTGTAAATTACATCACCAAAGTCTAGTATTGGAAGGATGGTCATTTTAACAAGGGCAAGTTTGGCTGGAAAGATGAATGAGGCTTTATTACGAAACAGGAAGCCAATTCTGGACTTAATTTTTGATTGGAGCTTGTTCATGTGGGTCTGGAAATGTGAAGGTGAAGGGGGAAGGGGAGGAAGTGGGATATGGGGGGGTTGTTTGGGGGTGGGAAGGAGAGTGGGGTGGTGTCGAGGGCTGTATTTAAATGTCTTAGGTTGTATGGTTTAGCTAGGAGAATTTGACTTGGGTGGGCTGTGATCTGCCTCACACTCCGGTACAGCAGGTGGCAGTATATGCACCTTTAAGTCGGTTGCGATCTGCCATAAATCGGAGAAGAAGAAGAAGTAAATTATCCTTTATCGCCACCGGTAGGACGCTGGGGGAGGTACCAAAATGGCTGCCACGGTAAGAGTGCCTACCATGCTCATCTAAGTATATTTCCCCTCTGAGTTTAAACTTTAAGGTCAGGTAAAATGACGAATAATTGAACTTTTGACTGTGTTTATTTGTGTTTAAGGTTTGCATATCAAACCGAATTGCGGTTTGATATACAACAAGCGTTTGACTGAACACGCCCCTTTTAGAACATGTTGTTCAAGTCGCTGTCAGACCCATACTGTCTTTGGTTCAGACGAATGATTTCACGTAGTGATGACAAGTTTCGTTAAAACACCTAAAACAGCGAATTAGTCAGCAATCTTTGTATTCACACACCCCCATTGCATTTGAATGAAGACTCTTCAGTTCACCTTAACCTGTTTGTTGTCTGAACGTGCTTTGACATTGGTATGACGACAACATTTTCTAATCGCACTCTGGGTAATGAACATCTATTAGAACTTGTTACCAGAAAGGGATGAAGCTAATGCTTTACTTTTAACATGTACATAAATAATATGTCTTTTAAAAGATTAACTGGCTCGTTGTTGTTCAAATATGCACTGTGGGATTTTTGCAAGGAATTGTATTTTTGTAACACTGTTTTGGGACAGATATGGAAAAAGTGAATAAGCAGAATCATCATACCTCAGTCATAAAAATGTAAGTTTGAAAGCAATTGTTTTTGATGATATCGGGCACAATATATGTTTAAACATATAATATAGTGCACCCTATTTGCAGACCTGAAAACAGCCCCCTTTGACAGGTCACTGATAACAAACTCTCAGTGGTAATGCCCCCCATAACTCCTAATTCACTGTTCACTTTGGGACCTATTTGGCTCTTCATGTTCCATCAACTGATTAAATAGTCAACTACACATTACACCTTTGACTAATTGAATCAGGTGTGCCATTTCAGGGTTAAAACAAAAACATGGCCTGTCTGGGGGGCCCCGAGGAGAGGTTTGGGAACCACTGATCTAGATGCTTACTACACTTTATATCAACTAACTAAGAAAAGAAAAATGAAGGCTAATACAACAACAAGCAAAATAATCAACAAAAACGCATCTCCACAAACCCTGGGTTCCACCCAACCAAACACCAGCACACCTGTAACAGCACCTGTACACACGCAATTATATGTCAGAGGATGAGTTTGAATATTTTAATGAGCACTTTGACAGTCACTTGAAATAATGTATGTAGTTAAGGTCGTGTTGTCACTAGGGTTTTCAGAGTATTGTAAATATGTGTGATTTTAATATGATTTTAAGGAAAAAATGAAACTTCAAAAAATGTGTAATGAATGAAACTGATTAAAATGTAAGTGTAAAAAATGTATGGCAAGAAATGTCAAATACAGCTATAAAAACCAATAAAACACACCATTTATATCCACTAACACTACTCAAGTACATACAGTAGTGCTCAAACGTTTGCATACCCTTGGAGAATTGATAATAGATGTATGTTCCGTTTTCAAAGAGAACATGAGTGAGCAGGCAAAACATTTCTTCATTTCTCATGGGATTCATATTCAACTGTAGGTCACAACAGAATGGCACAATCATGGCAACAAAGAAAATAATGAAAGGACCCCTGTTCTAAAGTCTGCATACCCTCAGTTTTCAATACGGTGTATTGCCTCACGATAAGATTTTATTACAAAGCTTTTGTGCCGATACGATATGTATTGCGATTCTTATGATTCTCAATTAAACATGCTAATCAGTTCAATGGAATACAATAAACTGCCAAAAAAATTTAATACTATAACAAAAGCATAGCAATCATTTGCTTAAAACTTTCTAAGTGTAATTAATGGATTTAAATGTGAAAAATGTTTGTCATGATCATATTGAAAAGGTAATCTACCCAAAACGGCACACTCTTATGATATGCATATTAGTAAAATAAGGTGTACTCTGAAATATACACAATATCATGTATCATTTGACTTTTCATTTAAGCCTCTATACACTCACCTAAAGGATTATTAAGAACACCTGTTCAATTTCTCCTTAATGCAATGATCTACACAACCAATCACATGGCAGTTGCTTCAATGCATTTAGGGGTATGGTCCTGGTCAAGACACTCCTGAACTCCAAACTGAATGTCAGAATGGGAAAGAAGGGTGATTTAAGCAATTTTGAGCGTGGCATGGTTGTTGGTGCCAGACGGGCCGGTCTGAGTATTTCACAATCTGCTCAGTTACTGGGATTTTCACGCACAACCATTTCCAGGGTTTACATAGAATGGTGTGAAAAGGGAAAACATCCAGTATGCGGCAGTCCTGTGGGCGAAAATGCCTTGTTGATGCTAGAGGTCAGAGGAGAATGGGCCGACTGCTTCAAGCTGATAGAAGGGCAACTTTGACTGAAATAACCACTCGTTACAACCGAGGTATGCAGCAAAGCATTTGTGAAGCCACAACACACACAACCTTGAGGCGGATGGGCTACAACAGCCACTCATCTCCACTACAAATAGGAAAATGAGGCTACAATTTGCAAGAGCACACAACCAAAGTTGTACAGTTGAAGACTGGAAAAATGTTGCATGGTCTGATGAGTCTCAATTTCTGTTGAGACATTCATATGGGAGATTCAAAATTTGTCGTAAACAGAATGAGAACATGGATCCATCATGCCTTGTTACTACTGTGCAGGCTGGTTGTGGTGGTGTAATGCTGGTGGTGGCCACGGCCTACCTGAGCATTGTTTCTGACCATGTCCATCCCTTTATGGCCACCATGTACCCATCCTCTGACGGCTACTTCCAGCAGGATAATGCACCATGTCACAAAGCTCGAATCATTTGAAATTGGTTTCTTGAACATGACAATGAGTTCACTGTACTAAAATGGCCCCCACAGTCACCAGATCTCAACCGAATAGAGCATCTTTTGGATGTGTTGGAACGGGAGCTTTGTGCCCTGGATGTGCATCCCACAAATCTCCATCAACAGCAAGATGCTATCCTATCAATATGGACCAACATTTCTAAAGAATGCTTTCAGCACCTTGTTGAATCAATGCCACGTAGAAGGAAGGCAGTTCTGAAGGCGAAAGGGGGTCAAACACAGTATTAGTATGGTGTTCCTAATAATCCTTTCGGTGAGTGTATATAGTACATTATAGGAATTTAGCAACCAGCATAATCTTCTGTCTGGCTACAGTTTTACCTTAAAACACAGCAACAAAAACGTATCAGCATTTGGAATTGTAATTTTTGTAAAATCAAACTGTACTCAGTACAAATATTAAAAAGCATAATGTCGAACTAGGAATACATTGAGCTGCTTGTTTCCTGTCTGAAAAAGAGATATTCAAAAAAGACTGCCAACCATTCACATTTCTGTTGTCAAGCGGTTGTTTAGCATGTATTACCCACAATGCATTGTGCGGCCTATGGACAAAGAATGGGTAATGACATGCAAATGAATATAGTGAGCTTTGCAATTTCCCCGTTAGTATCTGTCTTAAAGCCGGGAGACTGTGACGAATGTGCGAATTGCTCTGAAGTGTATTATTCTGAACGCACAGTGTTGTGCTTGCAAGAAATGTAAACAAAATACTTTGTCATTACAATATAGACGGATGAATGTGTTCTAGACAAATTTGCCCATATTTATTAGCATTTTCTGGAGATCTTTTTACAGCTTTGCTTACTAAAATATATACAAAAAAATATTTTTGGGTATGAGAGTCAATGCTAATAATGGCTAGAAGAGTATTGAGATACATTTTAGTATTGTTTTTTTCTCCCATCCCTACTGCCCAATCATCTTGGCAAAATGTCTCCAGATCATACAATGTCTTTGGTCGTCTTGCTTAAACCGCATGTTTGCGATCTTTCCAGAGTGGCTTGATGGTTTAGGTCAGGAGACTGTGATGGTCACTCCAGAACCTCCACCTTTTTCTGCTGTAACCACTGGAGGGTCAACTTGGCCTTGTGCTAAAGGTCATGTTCATGCTGGAAAGTCCAAAGGAATCATGCACAGCTTTCATGCAGAAGAATGCAAATTGTCTGCCAGTATTGTCTGATAACATGCTCTATTAATCCTGCCATAAATCTTCACAAGTTTCCCCGTGTCTTTAGAGCTCACACACCACCAAGATGTTAGTGAGCCACCACCATGTGTCTCAGTGGGGATGGTATACTTTTCCCTATACTGCCCTACTAACCGCGGTAACTATGCAAAAAGTGACACCTTGCATAGTTACTGTGGTTAGCCTTTGTAGGACAGTATAGGCCTTGTTGACCCCTCTCCAAACAGACCATATAGTTGTGACCATAAAGCTCTATTTTGATTTTGTCACTCCAAATTTCAGTGTGCCAGAAGTTTATGAGGCATGTCAAGGTGTTGTCGGGCATATTGTAACCAGGCTTTCTGGTGGCACTGGCACAGTAAAGTCTTTTTTTCTGGCAGCTCGACCATGCAGCAAATTTTTGTTCAAGTATCGTCATATTGTGCTCTTTGAAACAACCACACCATCTTTCCAATAGTGAAATCAGAGACACTAGATTTACAGTGGTCTCTTAATTTCTTCCAGATCTGTATACTGTTCATAAACTCACCATACTGTCCTTACTGTATATTTAGTCATGCTAATAATACTCTATAAATACTTAAGTTATCCTGTATTTCTTCAACATCATCATCTGCTCTAATATTTGCACCTATACTACTTTTTGTCTGGGTTAGATGCTAAAGTACATTTTGTTGCATTGGTTTTGTACTCTGTGTAATGACAATAAAGTGGAATTTGACCTAATCTAATATTTGTTTTACTTTGTGGCACTTACAGAAAGCGGCTAAAATTGCGCTAAAAGGAAAGTAGGCTACACCAAGTGGAACTGCTCAAAATGCACAAACATAAAAAATAATAGAAAAAGCAATGTTTGTAGGCTGACATTTTTATTGGATTCAACTGTGCTTAATAGTAACTGATGAGATGCTGTATATCAGACAGTAACGCAATTGAACTAGGCTACTCTAAGCTCAGCCTGACAGGTTTATGTTTGTGTCTGCAGGTAGTGAAGCTGGCGGCGATCCCAGCAGCAATAGGATTGGCCTCAATTCGAGTTTATGCCATGAGTGAGGACAAGTCAGAGAGTGTGCTGCTCTCCCCTAGAGAGGTAATCTAATGACCCACATGATGTACAACTTACTGAAGAACAGCAATGTGCCTTTCCACAATTCTTCCTGCTGTATGCATTTCATAAGCAATGATGATGAGCTATTCATCGATTTTTCTGTCCTCAGTTGTCCATTTATGCTCGAGACCCTTGCACAATGCCCTGCCTAGATGAGCAGCCTGGAGCACTGGAGAGTGGACTGGGTGTGGTCCGGGTGGGGCTGCAGCCATATGTTAGGACAGTTAAGGTATTGTGATGCTTAAATCCATCAATATGTTAAGAAATAATGTGCTGGTGGGTTTGGAAACAAAATTGTAGTTGATTTATAATTAATATGTACTATTACTAAGAATTTAAATGTTTGTGTCTTTATTATCATTATTTTGTAAGTTTTATTATGTGCTAATTTCTGAACATTTCTTTCCCAGAATGCTTATACCTCTGTCAAGGTTGGAGCTGTGACTGTCTATACTGCCGGACAAGGTGAGGAGGGATGGGGTTCTGTTGACACATGAATGCTCTGGTACTTCAAAATCTCTTAACAGCCTTTTCCCCATGTTTTTCAACCTAGATACATATGAGTTCCTGAGAAGTCCTCCACCTGGGTTTATCCCCAGGGTCAGTGTGATCACAGTCTCGGGTTTAGCTGGTCTGATCCTGGCAAGAAAAGGTAATCATTTGCGCCTTTATTGAAGATATTGAAGGAAGTCAAAAGCCTGTTCAGGAGCATTTAAAATGACAGAACATTAAGATATGAATGTATGTAGTAAATAACGTATGTTAGCTAGAATAGGCCATTATGTCTGCTCTAATCATTCTATGTAGTTTCCCATGTGTACAGAATGTTGCAAATGACAATACACACTAGGTCCCTCATTCAATCTGGACCTCAAAGCCAGTTAAAGTCTGTCTTCGTTTTTCCATTGCAACACTCTAATCTGCTCTTATTTAGAACTGGGACACCAGATAAGTAGATTTAAGGATGAGGTAGAACAGAAAACGATCAGGTAAAATTTGAATACCCCTGCCCCAGGTTATTAAACAGCAGGTTGTTATAGTTGGATCTAAAATGTTCATGGTGTTGTAATGTCTGACTCCATATGGCTCTTTGGTGTCATATTAATAGTGACTGACTGTTTTCTGTCTTTGTAGGGTCACATCTGAAAAGACTGGGGGTTCCTCTTGGTATGGCAACTCTTGGGACGGCCGTGTGCTACCCCACGCAGACAGTTGGTGTTGTAAAGGTACAGTAATTCGCAGAATAATGCAGAATTCCTTTTGACTGTCACAAACACATTTTTATATACTATTTTATAATTCCTTTTCCATGAGATCCAATTATTTTTTATTCCTACATTTCATTAGACGTCCGTCATCGTAAGACAATAACTAACATTTCTAATAGAAAAACGTGCTGTTGATTGAGATGTAGGGTTGTCGATGTAGCGTTCCAGCCCCTGCGTAACTTCAACTTTGTGACTGATGCACTGGCCACACAGCCCCACAGCATAATGGAACCTCCACCAAATTTTGTGGGTAGCAAGTGTTTGTCTTGAAACGCTGTGTTCTTTTGCCACCATGCATAACGCCCCTTGTTATGACCAAATCGCTCCAGCTTTGTTTCATCAGTACACAGCACCTTCTTCCGAAAATGAAGCTGGCTTGTCCAAATGTGTATTTACATACCTCAAGTGACTCTTTGTGGCGTGTGTGCAGAAAAGTCAATTTGCACATCACTCTCCGTACAGCTTCTGGGCTGTTTTTGACCGTTCTCACCATCCTTCGCCTTTGCCTCTGAAATTTTACTTGGCCTGCCACTTCTGGCCTGAACAAGTACTAAATCTCTGCAATAGCTTTTTGTAGCCTTCCCCTAAAACATAATGTTGAACAATCTTTGTTTTCAGGTCATTTGAGAGTTGCTTTTATGTTGCCTCTCTTCAGAGGAGACTCAAAGAAAACAAAAACTTGCAATTGGCCACCTTAACCTGTTAGGGTTCAGGATCCCGCCCGCGGGATATTTCCCCCCACAAAAAATCACTGGTCTAGAATCACAGTTCACAAGTCCAGTTTTTCGATTATATATACATGTTATATATCTACAGAAAGTGTAGACACTCGGGAATGTAGCAAATGTAGCTATAACAAAACTAATAATGTCCCCTTATAATATGAGCTACGTGCCTTGTACACATGTGCCTCAAATGAAATCTAATGTAGAAAAGAAACACGGCTAACACCCTCATTTTTTAAGTTATATATACAAGTTTATATCTCCTTAAAGCTTAGAATGTTGGGGTTCTGTTAGAAGTCTCTGTGTAGCTGTATAATACATAACGTTACGACTGCAAGTTTCAAGTACACATATTGTAAACAGTAAAAAAAATATTCTCAATTAAAATCGAAATGCCAACTATAGACACGTCTACCATGCTACTTTTTCAGGATATATATAATTCAGGGATGCAAACGGCGCGCTTTTTGGCGCCTCTTGCTTTTTTCACGTCAGTTTGTGTGACTTGTGTAAATCGTGCAGATCCGAAGAGTTTTTTTATGTGGGGTGGGGGGGGTCTGAGAGGGTCTGATTATAATTTCACCAACAGTAATTCTGGATTGCCTCCACCAAACAAGTAAATAGGAAATAAATAAATAGGAAATAAGCAAATCCGAACACTGAGCGCCAAAACAGCAGTATGCGCGCAACCGTGAACTACTAGTGTTTCTTGCTGCGTATCATTTACTGTCACTGCAAAAAATTCCTCCCTGAGACCAGAGTTCGGCTTCGCGCCTGCCGTCTTACTGGCAACTGGTGAGATCAATGGAGGTTAGGAGCTTTTTGGTTTATAATGTTTTAAAATCTACTAGTCACGTAATTTATTAAACATTTCAACTACGACTAGATGTTCGTTGGCACGTCATACATTTTAATATTACATTCCTGACTTGGCTACCGCCGCATATCTTGTATAGTAATATTAATTGAAGTATAGCCTACCCTACGATACCGTTTTACCAATGTTTTTGTTAATGCTAGATTAGGGTTTGAGCTAGTTTGAGACTATCAGCAGCTTATTGACCTGGTACCGCACTGACTCCGAAAGCTTCTCTCTCAGTAATGTGTCGGTAGTCCCGGCGTTTTCACTAATGCCACCGGGAAGCATTTAAATCAAAGTAATTCAGTGACAAACAGCATTATTTTCAAATGGTGCATAGCCCTACCTATGGTTAACATCCAGAAATATTGCCCTTGAGTTTGCTTGCTGTTGGTTAGCTAGCATTGCGTAAACATTACTTCTGAAAACTTTCTCCATATCTGTGTCTTCGATTTTTTTTCATAGTAACGTTTAGTTATTGCGATCCCACGTTACCATATCTTAAGCTATGAAAGTCGAGAAACTGGTGAGTGCGCTTAGCTGATCAACAGTCAGGTTTGCTATTTTTAAGGAGGTCCCTTTTATCATTTAAATTGACGCAAATAGACTGCTGAAGATAATTTTTAAGTAGGCTAGCACAGGGCAATGCCACTGATAAACATTGTACATTTTATGGTAGGCATGGGCCGATACCACTTTTTGTGGAACAAGTACAAGTAGCCTACATAGTATTTCATTTTGGGTAGCCTACTTGCCGATACGAGTATCGATAGGAGTACTTTTAAAAACTATGCGAACATTTATCAAACTAAAATATGCTATTTCTTAGATGTTGATCAGCCAATTCAAATATAGAAATGTAAATTCCTACAAATCCAGAAGAACATAATTTACATTGCAGGTAAAGAATGTGTAATATTTATTACAGATGTCAGTGGTTTACGTCTCCTTCCCTAATTAGCTAAAGTAAGAGAAACACGTTTGTAAACGTGAACGCAATAGCCGTTTGTGTTCGAATTTGCCCTAAGCATTGCAGAGGTTTTGTGTAAGATGAGAATGTCTGTTTGAAATTACTTTCTCCAAAACAGGGATAATGACCTAATCATAGATAATTCTGTTAAGGTTTTTAATTGTTTTATTATAAATCTGTACACAATTATAGCAGAAATACCACTTTTGTTCACCCAGAAGTGTTGCAAACTACCGATATTTGTCTTTCCTTCCTGAAAGTGGCTTTCATAGACTAAGTCCGGGGCGTTCCTCATGCCGTTTTGTACAGTTACAGTATGCACCGAATAGCCTAATAACTTCCGTCCTTCGTTCGTTCCTGTAGCCTACTTAAAATTGCGCATTTCCTCCTTGAGGATTCTAATATTTTTTACCTATAATTTTACAGATATTAGGCTACATGAAAATAGCAATGAGAAAAACAATTTCGTATTTCGCCATTTGAACTCTATTGGACAACTGCTGAGAAATCTTTTTTTAATAGCTAATGTGTGGCTCCATCTTTGGAATGATTATGCATTTTAGGCAGTGATTTTGTGTGCAACCTTATATTGCAGGGAAGCATTATCGCATTTAAATAGCTTTTTTTTTTTTTAAATAGCAATAAATACAATTGTACAGCTTTATAAGCATGGTCTCTGAATGAGGAAGTAGACTGTCGTTATAATCAATATGAAATATATACATAGGGCTGGAATAGCTACATTTCCATTGAAACATTTACGGGAATCAGATGTACAACTATGGCCATCTATAGCTAATCTGCAAAGCGTTGCGCAGCATAACGCTCTTAAATGTGGAGGAAGTATCGGCTTGGAGTATCGGGCCTTTTTCACAAGTACGAGTACTTATGCCCAGTTTGGGCCCGATACCAAGTACTGGTATTGGTATCGGCCCATCCCTATTTTATGAGTGGGTGAGAAATATTGGTGCAGAGTGAACTTTGTATTTTGTTCTTTCCAGTTGACCTACATAACCACTGAGAGTGTTAATTTAACACTAGACTTTTTGCTGTGCAGGTGTTGGTGGATATTTGCCGTGGGGCGAGGGCTTCGATTACCTCTCTCTTTTTTGACCATACATGTGTTTGCATCCCTGATAATTGTCTTATATGTCCGTAAAGCTTAGAATCTTGGGATTCTAGCAAATATCTCGGTTTTAGTGTAGCTATAAAATTACAACGTTACGACTACTTAATGTAAGCTATGCGTCTTCAAAACCATTATAGTTTACTTAGGAAATATAGGAAAGCACATTGAGAAAATAACTATTTTTTTACTAAAGAATAATGCACTTACAGTTGTAAATTCTTCTTTTTGGTAATCAAAGTGTCCCAGTAATGACAGAGCATTAGCCTAGAAATCTAGACGCACCCTAGCGGCAGCAAATATAATTTGCAGCTAGTGTCAGTCTAGCAACTCTCCGTTGGCTTGCAAGCTGGAAAAACCAAATTCTGGTCAGACCAATCACATCGTGTATAGAGTCGGTGGGCGGGCTTAACTTAATCATGGGAAAACAAAGTAGGTGGCTGCTGCTGCTGGCGAACAACTGTCTTTCAAATCAACTTTGGCCGCGACTCTGGAAGACTTGGAGTTAAGGTTTTCTTTGAGAAAAGAACGGCACCAAAGTCATTCTCCCAAATGGAAGATGTGTTCGGTGTTTTGCCGACCGGATACTTCGTTGCTCTGGTTGGTTGTGGAATTTGAAAGACAACCGTTTATCCCTTCCCTCAGATTGAGCCCTGCCAACGGTGAGTTCCCAGACCCAACATCTTGATGTGGGTTTGGTTTGTCAGTAGAGATGCATCGAATATTCGGCCACTGAAAATCTTTGGCTGAAAATGGCCCAAAAGTGCATTTTCGGTTTTCGGCCAAAAGACTTTTATCACTAAAACAATATGGCCGAAATGTTGTGATGCCGCAAACAGAAACCGCGACCTGCACATGCTTGTTTGAAGCATAGATTGTATAATTGTCTGCCGGACTGGAAGATAGAACGTGTCTGATGTCGCAATAGCCAATAGGAACGACGAGACTGTAATGATGGACATTTCCAAATGGCAACACACAACTTGCAACACGGATCCATTGGAATTCAGAGATGGAGGAAAATTTCATTTAGTTTTCACTATGAATAAAAATTATTTGTAGCACTACCTTATTATTTGAGATGATTTGTTTCACTTCTTTTGAATGGAAGTTCCCCAATCCAATAATGCAACCCAATATATAAAATGCATTAAGCATTATTGGTAAAAGGGGGAAATTTACAATACAGGGCAATGTTGTAGAACAATACATTGAAATTGTTATGGCAGTACTTGTTGTTGATAGATGGATGGATAAATGTTTGCAAACCCTGTATAAAATTATTTTTCAGTATCCATTTTGTTTGTATCCGCTTTATTATCTCAAGTGCTTTCACAAAGTTGTATTATGTTATTATATACATGTTTGGTATTTACTATTGTAATGACATACAGACCTATGCAAATGTTGTCCAACAATATGTTAAGAAGTCAGACAGTCTATTCTGAGGTGGTTGTCTTCCATTATGCTTAAGCGTCAGAAATGGAATAAAGGGTTGACCCTAAGGGGTGTAGTTTATAGATTTTCTAAACTAGTTGTTGCCCAGAATGTTTATCTTAACCAGAACTAACTTTGCTTTTACCTCTAGAGTGACAGCCATAGGAGAGATTGTGTGCTAATAATCCACCCTCTTCCAATATGGAATCCGTATAGTTTTGGTTGTGATATCATTATCATTATAAAGATTGAGACAAACTGTAATTCAGTTCTTTCTACAGAAAACTTTGCTTATTTGTTGCTTTTTGAAACAAAGTTGTTTCGCTCAATGTTCTGCTTTCTCCAGACTTTTGTCATTTCTATGAGTAGATTATTTCTATGACACTGTCAGTAAGATGAATTTGAACCAGAAAATGGATCTTGCCCTACTGAAGAACGTTAGGAGATTCCTCACGCTGAAGTTATTTCAACCAGAGGAGATTTTTTGTAATTTTTTTATTAAAAAAATTAACTTTCAAACACTTCTCTAAGCACAGAAGGTATAAAACATTATTTTGTTACGGTAGTTACAAAAGTCACAGAATGCATATTTAATATAAATTGATGATTGATTGTTGCCACATAGATGACAGGAGATGGGTAAAGTGGATGAATGTCTTAGCAGAAACCACAGGATTACTGAATGGAGAAGTGGCACTTCTTTAATTAATGAACCGTATTACAATTTTTGTTGTAGTTTATTTCGAAGAAGGTTATAAATGTTTTAATCATCTGTTTTTTAAATCTTACTGTTAGGCAACTGGCCTAGTTATATAACAAACAAATCCTATTTGCATCACTGACCTGGGGGAATGTAAGTGGGGAAAGAGGACCAATTTGGGTTAACTGTGTTGCTCACAGACACAACGACAGAGGTTCCAACTTGATGGTCAGGAGTTCAAACCAGGGTCCTGACGGACACCAGTCAACCATCCTCAAATATGACATAACATTACAGCAGAAAAGTCTGGCAACCTTGTGCCTGACAATGTTCTTCTGTTTTTTTTTGCAGGTGACTGGACAGAAGATGTACGCAGCTAGCCAGTACACCACATCATCTTTAGTATCACTATTTAAATCGAAGCAAAAAGAAGTGAATCTCCAAACTGTCAGCGTTGAGGTGAAACACAGTTTAAACACAAATGCAGTTTCATCTTGTCACTGTTCTAAGCTTTGAAAATAATTTTACTTTCGAGAACTTGTGGAGCAGCATTGACACTTTTTCTATAATTCATAGATTTAGCAAAGTTTTTTAAGTTCTGGCAGTGGATTTTAAATTTTTAATTGCTTTGTAATAAAATTTGACCAACATTTTCCTTTTTTTAAAAGCAAGCCCCACACACTCTGATCCTTGAGCCAGATGTAAATGAGGCAAAGCCCCTGTCTGAAGCTGCAACATCTGACGCAGCTGCCCCTGCTGTTGACCAGGCTCCTACCTCTGAACCTAGACACACCCTCGTCCCTGTAGAGGAGGAGCCTCCTTCTAAGACTGAACCTGTCCCTTATTCTATCCCCATGACTATGGAGGATGATGTTCCTGCTGCTGACGAAGCTGCTGAAGCAGACTCCTCCCCTGCCCATGTTGAGGAAGTTGTCTCTGTGCCTTGCCCACTATCTGGGGAAGCTGCTGCTGATGAGATTGAACCTGTAGCTGAGGAGGCCACGCCCCTTCCTGTCCCTGTGGAGGAGGCCACGCCCCTTCCTGTCCCTGTGGAGGAGGCCACGCCCCTTCCTGTCCCTGTGGAGGAGGCCACGCCCCTTCCTGTCCCTGT
>JACXGM010002665.1:28006-46015 GCA_016801145.1 Umbra pygmaea | reverse complement strand
AACATTTTAAATTAATCACAGGTAGCTCTGTGTACTGTGTGAACATTTTAAATTAATCACAGGTAGCTCTGTGTACTGTGTGAACATTTTAAATTAATCACAGGTAGCTCTGTGTACTGTGTGAACATTTTAAATTAATCACAGGTAGCTCTGTGTACTGTGTGAACATTTTAAATTAATCACAGGTAGCTCTGTGTACAGTGTGAACATTTTAAATTAATCACAGGTAGCTCTGTGTACTGTGTGAACATTTTAAATTAATCACAGGTAACTCTGTGTACATTTGTCACAAATCATTTACTCTAATGTAGTCAGCATTTTAAAAAAAATCCATAAAATCATAGACTGTCTTACCATACATGGTCAGTAGGTGTGTATGTGCACTTGCACTCTCTGTAGCCATGTAAAAAATCTGCTTCACTGTCAAGAGCCATCACTCTTTCTCTGTAACAATTAGCATGTTATGTAGGGTTGCACATTTTAAGAACAGTATTAGAAACATAGCTTAAACAATTTGTATAAACATTTCAAACAATTGATTATCAAAACTATTTTGCATATAATCATGTCACTCAAAACTGTTACATTGCTGCAACTGTCACATCTGCTCAGGACGCTACAACATTTTCCTTGATTTCCCTGTCTGTCACCTCTGCCTCTGCTTTACATGCTTTCATAAAGAACTAATCAAATAAAAAATATACATCTTTCTTGATTCACAATTAGCCTGTACAAAATAATTAAGCCCTGCCCAATATTTGTATACATATAGCCAATCCACTGTCGCCAAGCCTTCCGATTATTATCACGTTGCTCGTCCAACATGGAAGCTTTTAATCAGCTCATGCGTGGGATGATTACACTCACCAGCTTCCACAATTTAAATTGTATGTGTTTGATTGGCATACAAGTAGTTGCTGGAAAGCGACGTGGCAAATTAGATAATCTGACTTATCATATAACCCTGGCTGTGCTCTGCCAATTTGCACTAGCTCATGCTTGGGCTTCTAAAACATGTTGGAGAAGCCATAATCAGTCTTGAACCACTGACTACCATGACATAGTTTCCCCGATACAGCAGCCATTTAGCCCATTACACCAGATGGACCCCTTCTTAAAATACAACTCTATTGTGCTCATTTGCATTGGTTTCTGCACAAGACACTGCAACAGCTGCCTCCAACCTCTCCCTGTCTGTAACCTCCCCCTCCCCCTCAGCTGCAGAATGACAATAGAAATCTGACCGACAAACGCAAAGCCAGGATATCTTTTTTCAGAAATAAAGCAAAAGGTTAAAGTACATTTCTTAATTAGCCTTACTAAAGGCCTCCTATTCAAACAGTAGTAAACTATCGTTTCAAAATAGCCACATGAATGTAGGCCACCAGTATAAATTAAACCATTTCTTGTGTTTATTTGCTTGCTTCACCTGATGTCTTTGGCTCTGTGGACTCAGAACTGCTTCTACTTATCATACTGTCACTGGCAGCAGGGGGTTTTGGCATAAGGGAAATGTCCACTATTTTGTTGCACCTGGCTGCATCAGCCTCAAGAAACACTTGGTATTTCTCCTCTTTAACACTTTTCATGAACATTTATTTAGATAATGTGAAATAGCAGGAAAGACAGAACTGAAGACCAAAGCTTTGCTTGGCTATTGACCAGTTGCCTTCTGTTAAAACGCGGGAGAGTTCAAATGGGGAGGGTTCGCTCCATTTTCCCTAAACTAAAGCAATATTGGATAAGTTAGTACAATTGAGTTTACATTGAGAAAGATCACTCCCTGATAGCCAGTCCACCCTCAATTCCAGGGAGAAAAAAAAAAGTCCTGCACATCCATCAATCAATAAAATCTATTTTATAAAGCCCTTTTTCAACAGCAATTGTCACGAAGTGGTTTGACGGAAGCCCGGCTTATAACCCCCAAGAGCAAGCAACAAGTGATGCACAGAGGCTAGGAGTAGGTGGAACCTAGGAAGACACCTAGAGGCCAGACTCAAAGGGGTGGCCAGTGCCCTTCTGGCTGTACCGGGTGGGGAATCGGAAGGTACACAGCCCAATGTATTAGGTTCACATTGACACTTCCTGATAGCCACCCTTGGTGGTCGGGATTGGTATGCTAGTAGAAACATTGCTGATACTCACCCTGTTGGTCGCAAATTTGATTCCATTGACAGATGTACTTTGTAATGAGATGCTTTAAAAATGAAAGTATCCTGTTGCTACATAACAAAACAGGAGATATGTTGACACTGAACGTAATTCACACTTTCCAAAATAGTTATATGGAAATATAATTCCTGTGATGTACAGTTGTTAAACATTCTCAGTTCATATACTCTCAATAGTGGATTACTACAAAACACACAACGATAATAAAAATCAATATGGATGGGGAAAATTAAAGGAAAACAATAGACATAAACAGATATAATTTATGTGATATGAACACAGCAGTCTTGCTCCCTTTTTGATCTAACTGGTTACCAGCTAAAAGAAAATTGCAATATCTTTATCAAGAACTATAGAAAAGTCTGCAAAACAAATACACTTTCATTAATTCCATTGATACCAATTACATTTAATTTTCTATTTTTCATAGTGTTTCCTGATTCCATGGACACATTGCTTTGGAAGATATTCTTGACACCCCTGAATCAATCTGACCATTGTGACTAAATATCCAGATAGCATCATGTTTTGATAATATCATCACTCAAAGTCTGGTTCCTGCAAGTCGCATGGCACATATATTATTTGGCATTTATCTTCATTTCACTCAGTTTAGGTACCACTACAAAACCCCCAACTTTACGGCACCTTGATGCATTCGTTATCCAGGAACTGCCTAAACACTCTGGCCACACCAGGAGAAACCCAGGGCCCAGTGCATCAGCATAAGGTCTGAGGATTTCACCCCGGTACCTCTCATCTGTCAGGGTACCATTGGCTAGCACGAGAAGGGTCAGCGGTTAGGGAGTCGGACTAGTAGTCATAAGGTTGCCGGTTTGATTTCTTGCTGTGCCAAATGTCTTTGTGTCCTTGGGCAAGGCACTTCACCCTAAGTCGCTCCAGGGAGAATATCCCTGTACCTTTTGTTTGACCCTCTGGATAAGACAAATCTGCTAAATGACTAAAATGTAAATGTAAAATGTGCGACCCTCTAAGGATATGCCTCCCCAGACCATCCCTGACCCACTGCCAAACCGGTCATGCTGGATGATGTTGAAGACAGCATAGCATTCTCCATGGCTTCTCCAGACTCGTTCACGTCTGTCACGTGCGCATTGTGAATCTGCTCTCATCTGTGAAGACAACAGGGCGCCAATGGTTCCACTACATGATGTAGGGCCTTCATGCCTCAAATGTATTATTTTTTCTTTCTTTCTTATTTAACCTTTATTAAACCAAGAGAGAACAGTTTCTCTTTTGAAACAGCGACCTGGCCAAGATAAAAGCACAAAGGTACAAGACAGAGATGGGGATTCGAGTTTGAAACCTGGACTCAAGTCACACTTAAGTCGCACTCAACCACATCTAATTTCACCAGGCACCTGAATACGCACCGATAGGTTAGCAAACATGTTTAGCTCAGCATTGGCCAATTTACGTTAGCTTGCTTCTTGCTTTAGCTATGACCAATGGTAGATTAACTCAGGCTGTCGTTCGCTAGATGTTATGAAAAGATGAATGAGTGTTTGTTTGTTTGCCGAACTTGTGGTAGTTGATTAACGTACTCATTTATGTCCCGCTGGCTGCCACCACATTAATTATTAATGTTGGCTACATAAGGGTTACAGGTTTATTGTTGATCATGTAACATTACTGTTTTATTTAGTTTAACGTTACACTGGGTTTGAGAGTCTGGGGGATGTGTTGACTTACTGTAATATATACGCTGTGAGTTGTAGATGCAGTGCACATTACATAGTTGTGCTCTTATATGTAGAAATAGGTTACAGTTGTTATTGCAAATGATTTTTGAGTAACTGTCTAGAAGGTTTTTTCCAGTTCTTCTCTCAGAACCTTGTGTTTTGCACAACCGTAAATCTCAGAATTTCTCCCAAATTACGTTCTCGGGAAACTATTTTGAATACCTAAATTACGTTCTATGCCAACCTACTTAGGGTGTTTTTACGTTTGAACAGCACGTTTTGTTATTAGGCTATATTTGTACTTGAATTACGTTGCTCCAGTACATTTCGTTTAGCGGATTTATGCAAGAACATTTAATACATTCCATATTGCAACATTCACAGGTTAGGTAGGAGGATACTAACGGTTAAGGTTAGGCATGAGGTTACTAACGGTTAAGGTTAGATATGACGTTACTGAGGTTAAGGTTAGAATTAAGGTTAGGGTTAACATTACAAAAACCGACAATCGCGTGTCTGCATGACGCACGTAATTGTAGAACAAAACACACAAAGTGCCGGTCTGGATTTGAACTTGCGAACACTGGCATGCAAGTCGCGGATTTATACGCCCATCCACCATCCCCGACCTCCGCCCTAGCAAAAACTATGCTTTTTACATTCTACGTCATGATCTTCTAATGTTCATATTGAACGTTATTCGAGTGTTCAATTTAGTTCCCTACAAACGTAATTGACCCTTTCATACGTTCATTTTTGACATATTTCAGTTTTACAAAATAATTCCCTCAAAACGTATTTAATGTGATTTAGGGCTGGTTTTGCAGCAATAGTGTTTTACATTTTGCTAGAATGTGATGTTTTACAGTTTGCACTAATTGGGAGGATGTTAATTACAGTCGTATGCAAACATTTAGGCACCCCTGACAATTTCCTTGATTTTCATTTATAAATAATTGGGTGTTTGGATCAACAATTTCATTTTGATTTATCAAATATCTGAAGGAAACAGTAATTTTTTGGTAGTGAAAAGAGGTTCATTAGATTAACAGAAAATGTGCAATATGCATCAAAAATGAAATTAGACAGGTGCATAAATTTGGGCACCCTTATCAGTTTGTTGATTTGAATACCTGTAACTAAATAGCACTGGTTAATTGGAACACACACTTGGTTTGGTGAGCTCATTTAGTCTTGAAATCGTGCATCCAATCATGCATCCAATCATGAGAAAATGTATTTAATGTGGCCAATTGCAAGTTGTTGTTCTTTTTGACTCTCCTTTGAAGAGTGGCAACATGAGGGCCTCAAAAAAACACAAATGACCTGAAAACAAAGCTTGTTCAACATTAAACTCTCAAATGATCTAAAAACAATGATTGTTCAACATTATGGTTTAGGGGGAAGCTACATAAAGCTATCACAGGGATTTAAACTGTCAGTGTCCACTGTGAGGAATATAGTGAGGAAATGGAAGACCACAGGCACAGTTCTTGTTAAGGACAGCATTGGCAGGCCAAGTAAAGTATTGGAGAGGCAAAGGCGAAGGATGGTGAGAACGATCAAAAACAGCCCACAGACCACCTCCAAAGACCTAGAACATCATCTTGCTGCAGATGGTGTCACTGTGCATCATTCATCAATTCAGTGCACTTTGCACAATGAGAAGCTATATGGGAGAGTGATGCGGAAGAAGCCTTTTCTGCACACATGCCACAAACAGAGTCGCTTGAGGTATGCACATTTGAACAAGCCAGCTTCATTTTGGAAGAAGGTGCTGTGGACTGATGAAACAAAGATGGAGTTATTTGGTCATAACAAGTGGCGTTATGCATGGTGGAAAAAGAACACAGCGTTCCAAGCCAAACACTTGCTATCCACAGTAAAAATTGTTGGCGGTTCCATCATGCTGTGGGGCTGTGTGGACAGTGCCGGTACTGGGAATCTTGTTAAAGTTGAGGGTCGCATGGATTCCATCAGCAGATACTTGAGAATAATGTAGAGGAATCAGTCACAAAGTTGAAGTTACACCGGGGCTGGATATTTCAACAAGACAACAACCCAAAACTCTGCTCAAAATATTCTGGCATCTATGCAGAGGAACAAGTACAATGTTCTGGAATGGCCATTCCAGCCCCCAGACCTGAATATCATTGAAAATCTGTGGCGTGATTTGAAGCGGGCTGTCCATGCTTTGCAACCATCTAACCTAACTGAACTGGAGATGTTTTGCAAGGATGAATGGTCCAAAATACCTTCATCCAGAATCCAGACATTAATTTCAGGCTATAGGAAGCGACTATAGGCTGCTATTACTGCTTCCAGTAAACCTCATTTCACTACTGAAATTTTACTGTGTCCTTCAGTTATTTGATAGATCAAAATGAAATTGCTGATCCAAACACCCAATAATTTATAAATGAAAATCATGGAAATTGTCAGGGTTGCCTAAACTTTTGCATAGGACTGTATAACACGGTAAGGTATAACATTTTCTGTATTTGTTCTTATGGCCCCCCAGAGTCTGCACAATAGTAGGCAATGTCTGTCATTATGATTCAGCAACAGACAACCAAGTTATTTCTTCTTTAGTACCTCACTATTTGGTCTGAACTGTATTTTATGTCCATGTTATTAGGCACAGTTATTACATTTACTTTTTATTAACTAGTAAAACATTCCTGGTGTTTTTTGTAATATTATGTAGCCTGATTACACTGATTAAATACGAAACAACTAATCAAAGCTGATACTGTATTCTAATCAATAAAAGAGACATAATAACATACATGTTTTGAATTCCTTATCTATATCTATGTAGTGTTCTAAGCAGCCTGGATGGAACGCAGCAGATGATACAACACTCATTATAACCACGAGAGACTTGAGAGTTCACTTGGACGTGTCAGCATCTCTGGTACAAGATGACATACAGTTAAACATGAATTACACTATAAAATGTAAAATTAAAACAAAAATACAGTATGCAGATATTCAGAGTAAACAATGGGAGTATACATGTATGTACAGTTAGTGCAAAATGTGTCTGAATTAAAGAAGTAGATTAATTGGAATGTAAAGCAATCGCAATAACAATAAAATACTGAACACTTGAGCATAACTGGGAAAATGGATATTGTGCAAATGAGTGCGTGCAAATGCACCATGGGGCATAACTTAGGCACTGGCTCAAAAATGGGCAGAGTGAGAGTGGAGGGTCAGCTACACTATGCTCAAAATCATATAAAGAAGGTTTTGGGATTCTGTTATGAAGCAGGTCATAACAGCAAAAGAGTGCTCTACTACAGATGTCTCTAATTTAATTTTGAAACAATCTTACCACGTCAAAACACAATACATTAAGTGAACATGTAATGGACAATTACAGACAGATAGTGGTGCTAGACTGCTATTCTCTGAAAACGCAGTTACGTGATCTGATCACAATGTTTAGATAGCCTATTACTATAATCAAACAGACATCATAATGTTTTTTATATTATTATATTGAAGAGACATCATGTTCTGAAGAGAAGCTTGCCAAAAATCTGATTTAAAGATATTACCTGCACTCTAAGTAAATACACCAACCGAGGGTGTACTAATAATAATACAGTGGTTTCCTGCAGATTTATTCAGAGGATGTATAGTGTAGTTGGTAGTGCAGGGGTCACCAACCCTGTTCCTGGAGAGCTACCATCCTATAGGTAACTCCAACCACACATAATGTCGCCTCATTCAGCATATCACCCAACTAATTATTAGAATCAGGTGTGCTAAATTATGGTTGGAGGGAAAACAATCAGGACGGTAGCTCTCCAGGACCAGGCTTGGAGACTCCTGCTGTAGTGTGTTACTGTAGTGGGTTACGCAGTGCCAATCAGAGGTTCCTGGTTCGAATCCTGAGCAGAGGCAATATTTATTGTGGATCTTTTATGGCAATATTTATTATGGATAGTTTTTTACTGTTTTGGAAATGTACAGTATTATTTGTACAGCTTACACTGACAAAATATGTTTGCCAATCTCCAAATCATTGATTTCACTCCATTTGTCCATAATTACTCATTTGAACATGTGAAGATGGTGAGGGCACAATATTGAATAACGCCTTCTTGAGGCACCTTAATCGCTTCTCACTGAATGACACAGGCAAGCTGGTCACGTAATCTAATGTTATCTAATGTCAGACCTTTTATATTTATGTTAGGTTAACGATTAATATCTAGTACAGTATACTTTGCATTGAAAAATAGATAAGTCAATTACACTATTTTTGCACAGCTTACACTGATAAAATTCTCCCTAAAGCAGAGTTTACCCCATGTTTGTATTTCCTTGGTGAACTCAAGTACTAGTTTATCTAGTTTTATCCTTACTAAAATTCAACACATCCCTTTGGTGAAATGGGTTACTGAATCGCCTAAGTTATAAGAGGTTGCGAGTTAGCATCTCTACTCTACCTGTGGAATTATCTGTTTTTGGACACAGATGGACTCTGTGAACCACTCTGTGGTTAACAGGCTTCAATAAAAATCCTCACTGATGATTTGACATTTGATAGAGAGGAGTTGTATTTAGGGTTTCAAACAAAGAGAAAGGTGATCAGACTTTCCGCGGGGGAGGTGGGAGGCATTATAATGCGAATGCAGCATTCACTGACTCACAAATAGTGCCGTCCAGCAGCCGTAATACTGTATGCAAAGTTGATTGGATATTCAATACTGGATATTCAATGAATATTTGAAACCCGAGATCAGGCCTTCATTTCCCGGACTCATCTACACTATAACCTGGTCTATCAAACGACATACAGTGGTCTGCTTATGATTAGGGGCCCTCAATAAATTACATGGCTCAAAGTTATTAATTCACAGCCATAACCATTAGATTTAGAAACCACAAACCACTTTTAGATTTTTCAGAGAGCAAATCCACATGTTCCACAGCCTTTGTTTTTTGCAAAAAAACAATTGCCATTTTAAAATAAAAAAATTATATTGTATACACGGAGTTTCAAATTATTATGCAAATTGGAATTAAGTGTCATATAAACATTAAATATTTTGTTTTTCAATCAAACTCATGGATAGTGTTGTGTCTTAGGGCTCTTAGGATCACTGAAATCAATCTCAGACTACTGTGATAATTAGTTTGCCAGGTGAGCTCAATTAAAGGAAAACTACTTAAGCAGGCCACACAGGTTCCAAGCAATATGGGACAGAAAAGGGATCTTGGCTGCGGAAAAGCATCAAATAGTGCAATGCCTTGGAAAAGGTATGGAAACATTAGAAATTTCACGAAAACCTAAGCGTGATCATCATACTATTAAGAGATTTGTGGCTGATTCAGAGCACAGATGGGTTTGTGCAGATAAAGGCAAAATGAGAAAGGTTACTGCCAGAAATACATGAAGACACATTTTCAAACAGTCTTGTTAACTGATGAGTGCCGTGCAACCATGGATGGAGTAGTGGATGGTTGGTGGATGGCCATCATGTCCCAATAAGGCTGCAATGTCATAGGGAGAGAGCTGGTGTTTGATTGAAATAGCTTTGGATTTCAGTAAATATGAGAAAAAAACTATGAAATGTTTTGAAACTCTGTTGTGCATAATAATTTGGAACAGTGCAATGTGAGTTTATCATTTTTGAAAGAAATACTGTTTTCATCGGGTGGGTTTTTCAATGAAATTCGACTTATACCCTAACGGTTGGTAAACTGAACATTTTTCTGACTAACACTTGCATCGACTATTTAGGAAAAAAAATTTGGAACATGGTGTATGAGAATCTGCTAGTTGACTGTAGGGGGGTATTTGTTCAGAAGCAAGTGGTGTATCATCGCACACCGATAATGCCTTACGACTGGGACAGGAGAGGGACATTAGGCAGAGCACAAATGGAGCAATTCTCACAGTTACTGCAGGTTTGTCTTAGCAGATTTTATCCTCTGAATGGGGCATTATTGTATCCAGTGAGCATGCTTAGAGCATAATTTGATATCCACTTTTGCTGTGTTGTACAATGTGATTGACTGAAAGGTAACATCCCCTTTAATAATTAACATGTGTTTACTGAAGGAGGGAAGAAGGTACAACATCTGTTCGGCCCCACCCTGAGGCTCAGATTTATGTTGTGGGGAAGGAGGGACTTGTAGCACAGCTCGGCTTTATCAAGCAATCTTTTAGACTTATTGTGTGTGGTTGTTAAATCACAACACCCTACTTCATTCCATCCTTCAGTGAACAGTTGTCATACTCATCATTTTTCTATTTTCTCTGGTGAAACATGATTTATGTTCCTTGTCGTTCAGAACCACTCCTCCTCCCTCTCTCTTTCATTTGTTCATGCTAATAAGATGCTGTTAATATGCATAAACATGTGTTCTATTAAAGCAAGTTCTGGAAATAACAAGCACCGGATTGACCTTAAAGCAAATATATACTGCAGCTACACCTTATTAGGAGCTTACCTGTAGCAGGGCCATGTTCAGCATACTGTTCTAGAAAATAATAAATACATATTGATACAATCACAGAGCAAATTGTATGCCATTTCAGAACTTTTCATGACAATGATAATAATAACTTTTAATAACTGAACATGGCCCTTACCTGTAGCAGGGCCATGTTCAGCATGGCACACTGTTCTAGAAAATAATAAATACATATTGATACAATCACAGAACAAATTGTATGCCATTTCAGAACTTTTCATGACAATGATAATAATAACTTTTATTTATAATCATTCATAGAATAATGTAGCCATAAAACACCCATCACTGCAACCTCTACAATCTAATCGGATGGCCTTTACTACAAAAACACTGGAATCATGTTATTTACAAGTGTCTACTAGGCAAAACCCCACCTTATCTAAGATCATTAATATCCAGAGCAACACCCTCTCTTAAGCTGCGTTCAAGCATGTTTATCTCTCTGATTGCCAGTAAAGCCTGCACCTCCTTCGGCCACCTCCTTTCAGTTCTCTGCTGCTAATGATTGGAACGTACTGCAAAAATCCTTGAAGCTTGACTCCACTTTCCCTTTAACTACCTTCAAAGTACTACTATCAAATCTACTGTCAGACCATAGTACATGTTGACTCTTTTTGGCCATTAATGCATTTTGCGCACTCTCACCCGCACAGCTGTCTTTGAAAAACATACAAACTCCCTTTCCCACAGCCTTGGCAATTATGCTACCTACTCTAGTGTTATTTCTGCACTGCCACTTTGTATTCCGATAAATCTACCATCTCCAACTCTATTTTTCCACTGACTGTATATTATACTGTATATTATACTGTATATTATACTGTATATTATACTGCAACGCCTGTGTGCTGACATTTGTTGCACTACCTGTACAAATCCTTAATTGTTTAATCTCAAATTCTGCACACTGTATTTTCTGTTTTTATTATTTTTATTCTGTACCTTTTGTTGTGTAACTTTGTCTTCTGCACCTTGGCGCTTTTATCTCGGCCAGTTTGCCAATTCAAATGAAAAACTGTTCTCAACGCGCTTACTTGGGGGGTATTCCATAAAACCGTTTTAGAAAAGAGAAGATTACAGTCCAAAACCAGACTTGAATGAACCAGACTAATCAGCTGCGCTTAAATCGGTTGATAACGTTAAGTTGACGCTCATGTGATGTCACTAATTCAAACCAGGTTCAAATAGTCTAGCTAATAGCGCGTGCACGCCATTGTTAAGAAGCCCTGATGGTGGAGCATAGATTCATCATTTTACCATGGCAAATAAGGGGAAAGAGAGGGCAGCGATATTCACCACGACTGAGCAGCGTTTGCTTTTCGAAACATATGATTACCAAAAAAGGAAAACCACAGCAATTAATCAAACAAAAGAGAAAGAATGGGAAGAAATTGCTGATTGTCTAAATTGGAAATGTACATTACTATAATCAATGAAAGTGAAATAAAATATTTGTCACAATACATTGACGTGTGTGTGTGTGAGAGAGAGAGAGAATAATGACTAACTTTGACAGCAGCAATTTAAGTGAAGAAGAAATTACATTTTTGTTTCAAAATAATAGCGCCCATTCCAATGCATGAAATAAATAATTGGAAATTTATTTTAAAGCAAGTGAATTATAATCAAATCAATGTTTTTGGCTATACTGCCTCAAGTACCCAAGGGATTGAGATTATATTTGGATTAAACACATTCGATTGAACATTTATCCATAGCACATGTTTTGGCACAATGAATAGTTTAGTTTATATGAGACAATATATTCATAACATTTCGTGTACTGCATATCTTTTACAATTGTTATTAAAAACATTAATATTTTTTTCAAACTATTTTAAACACATAACTCAATTGTTTTCGATTATAATTCACTAGCATTACAATGAATCTACAACGATTATTCCATGCATTGGAATGAGCGCTATTATTTTGAAGAAAAAAATCTGCGTTAGACTATAAAAAACTGTTTTCGTGTTGCTAGTGTTGCTGCTGAAACAAAGGTAATCAAAGAGGACATGTCCGGGGAAAAGAGGACGTATGGTCACCCTAGACTGTCACTTATGACTGTGCCTGTTTCATTGTCCTAAAAAACGGCTTCAATACCCCAGTCTTCCTCTACAACCATCCTTGGTTGCCTCTCTCTCCCTAGACAGGCAATTTTATGTAGCACAGCACATGAAACTACAATGTAATCTACAAATATATATGCTATCCCTTTCCTCTAATC
Organism: Umbra pygmaea; assembly: GCA_016801145.1. Lineage (NCBI taxonomy): Eukaryota > Metazoa > Chordata > Actinopteri > Esociformes > Umbridae > Umbra > Umbra pygmaea. The sequence goes on along the minus strand of JACXGM010002665.1, from coordinate 33,409 downwards.
CATACCTCTCAAGCAGGTAGTTGTCAGAACAAGCCAACGGGTCTGCCCTGTCCCTGACAGTACGTTCTCTTTGAAATGCCCTGCATATGATCGCTACCTCATCCACCACCTTTAGAATGAAAGGACATCCCACGATTATGTGTCGGACAGATATGGTTTGAGCTCCCTAATAATTGGACATTTAATTGATTCATTATAACGATCACACCAACTAAACAAATGTAACTTCAGTTTTTTGCATTTGTTACACTTCTTGTATGTTCAAATGTGTTACACTTATTATTAATGTGCATTTGCTTTAATATTTGGACTGATAATGGTTACATGATATGAAATGGCAGCATGCCAGAGAGTCTGATGTAATACCATCACATTCCAAGCACAGGTCAGTGTTAACGGTATTTCAGTTACGCATCAAGCTAGGCTTAGCCTGACACTTAGCCTGCCCTGGACCAGGTTAGTTTCCCAGCATAAGTTGCCAGGGTAACTGAGTTTGAACTATTTTCAGTTAGCTTTATGGAACGGAATTCACTGAAAATAAGCCTGACTAACCAAAATAAGCATGGCTTGTTTTCCAAACTAGTTTTATGGAACACCCCTCTGGTTAAATAAAGGTTAAATAAATAAACATTATGTCATAAAGCATTAATGCTAAACATTAGCTCTGTCTGTCCACATTGTTCTGTGATAGACCAGCTACACACAGAGCTCCACCTCCTCAACCACAGACTGCTGCCCACACAGACGCAATCTCGCCATCCCACAGGCAACCTCAGTCAGCTTTGGACTCTTCTCTACTAGATAATCTCTTGTAAATTCAGCCGAGTTACTTTGAGAACCTGGCTCAAACTAGACCCGATGCATTCACAGGTTACAGCTTGTGACTCTTACTGATTCTACTGGTAAACACTAGAACCGTCAAACCCCCACACCACCTGGCATTTAAGTTTGTAATTAAAATTAATCTGTTTTATCTGCCAATTATCTGGTATCCAGGTGCTGTCACAATGATCCCAGTGTGTGTGTTCAGTTTAGGTTAGTTTCTGTTCTTTGTTAGGTCAGTCTTCTTGTTTCCTGTCTTTAGTGGTTTCTCCCCTGTGTGTTTTGATTCAGTTTCCTGCAAATTTGCTCTTGTCCTTATTTATCTTCTGTTCAGCATTGTTTTTGTTAAATAAATAATCTACAATTGTGAAGACCCACATGCTTCTGAATCCCCTATTCGTTATGACAGGTGCTAAGTTACTCTTGTGGAATGACTGATGTCAATGGCTGAATGGCCAATAACCCCAGACAAAATATATAAATTAAGTTTTTTTATTAGGCTTTGCAATAAAATTTAATAAATAAAATGACTGCCTACCTTGTGCTTCAGAACTGTCACTGGCAATTTTACAACTATAATACTGATCTCTGCTTCTCATGTAATTCAACATTTAAACTAATGAATCAGTAGTGTAACAAAATAAGTAATACTTTTTTTGTGATCGAATATACAAATAAATATTATCAACTGATACATTTGCTTTGTAGAACAATTGAACATTTGATCTGTGCATACTATGTGACAGGATTACAGAAAACTGTAGGCTTATCATCTAAATGTGAGACCTACAGGATCTCACAATAGTGAGTACACCCCTCACATTTTTATAAATATTTGATTTTAACTTTTCATGTGACAACACTGAAGAAATGACACTTTGTTACAATGTAAAGTAAATAGTGTACATCTTGTATAACAGTGTAAATTTGCTGTCCCCTCAAAATAACTCAACACACAGCAATTAAAGTTTATACCGCTGGCAACAAAATTGAGTACACCTCAAGTGAAAACGTCCAAATCGGGCCCAATTAGCCATTTTCATTCCCCGGGTTTCATGTGACTCCTTAGTGTGACAAGGTCTCAGGTGTGAATGGGGAGCAGGTGTGTTAAATTGGGTGTTATCGCTCTCACACAGCCTCATACTGGTCACTGGAAGTTCAACATGGCACCTCATGGCAAAGATCTTATGTTGCTCTACATTAAGATGGTCTAGGTTATAAGAAGATTGCCAAGACCCTGAAACTGAGCTGCAGCACGGTGCCCAAGAAAAAACAGCGGTTTAAGGACAGGTTCCACTCAGAAACAGGCCTCGCAATGGTCGACCAAAGACGTTGAGTGCACGTCCTTAGCGTCATATCCAGAGGTTTTCATTGGGAAATAGACGTATGACTGCTTCCAGCATTGCTGCAGAGGTTGAAGGGGTGGGGGTCAGACTGTCCGTGCTCAGACCATTTGCCGCACACTGCATCTAATAGGTCTGCATGGCTGTCAAGGAAGCCGCTTCTAAAGATAATGCACAAGAAAGCCCGCAAACAGTTTGCTGAAGACAAGCTGACTAAGGACATGGATCACAATTAATCTAAAAGGGTTCCATGAATATACTACAATTATGAACTATCTCCTTAAATCATTTCAGAAAACATGGTTTTATTAAAGAAAGTTTTCCAGATAGGGTGATGAATAGCTACATTGATCTATAGATTGGTCCAGACATATACATAACCAAAGAATTGACATTATCTGTTCAAATAAATACGGACTTTGGAAACTCCTTCTGTAATGAAACTGTATAAACTTTTACAGTTGTTTTTACAGAGATTTTTTACAGTGGTAGAGTAGCGAAACACAAATCACTAGATTTGTTAAAATTCATATTTTAATTTATTTTGGGTAATTATTTTTCCAGATTTTACTCCCTTCCCAATCCCCACTAACCCTGCCTTGTCGGCAGCTCCGCATCTCCTTGGACAAATCTGTGGGATGACAAGGGTTCATCCAACCACATGTCGCCTGAGCTGCCGATTCTTTTCACACTGTTCACAGAACACAAAAGCCTTTAGTAGGATGTTTATATTCACTTAGAATTTACATTTGCCCGATCTGAGTTGCTGGAGAGCGACGTGACAGGATAGATAATCTGATTCATCTAACACAAATCCCAGGCAATGCTATGCCAATTTGCGTTGCCTTGTGCAGGAGGCCTGTGGAAAGTCAGAGAACCCATTGTCAGGCTCAAATCCATGACCATTATGACATAGACTGTCCTGCAATGCAGTGTCTTAACTCAGTACGCCCCGCGAACCCGCAATGTGTCTTATTTATACAAGTTGAAGCCACCGAAAATAAAAAGATTTTATTGTATCCTACAAACACTGAAAAAACTATTATTCAGGGGTGTAATTCTTCCGGATATATCCGGAAATCCGGCTTTTCCGACCTGAAAATGAGGCTCTCATAAATCATGCAAATCCGTTTTTTTTCTGGGGGAGTGCGCAGAAACTGGAGTCAACGGTCTAATAATCAGCCCTAAATCACATGAAATACGTTCTGAGGGAACTATTTTGCAAAACTGAAATATGTCAAATATGAACGTATGAGAGGGTCAATTACGTTTGTAGGGAACTAAATTGAACACTCGAATAACGTTAAATATGAACATGTGAAAATCCTGACGTAGCCTTTAAATAGTGTAGTTTTTGCTAGGGCGGAGGTCGGGATGGTGGATGGGCGTATAAATCCGCGACTTGCATGCCATAGTTCGCAAGTTCAAATCCAGACCGGCACTTTGTGCGTGTTTTGTTCTACATTGCCTGCGTCATGCAGACAGACGATTGTTGTTTTTTGCAATGTTAACCCTAACCTTAATCCTAACCTTAACCTCAGTAACGTCATATCTAACCTTAACCATTACTAACCTAATGCCTAACCTTAACCGTTAGTATCCTCATACCTGACGTTAACTGTGAATGTTGCAATATAATTTTGAACGCTATGGAATGTATGGAATGTGTGGAAGGTTCTCGCATAAATCCGCTAAACTCACCTTAAGAAAAAAACACCCCCACTAGGATTTTATGGGATCCTCAGTAAACTCAAAACATAAGCAATTAATTTACATAATGTTGTAATACAGTCAAACCTGCCTCATGCTGGAGTTTGGTGTAGCAGCCTAAGATCTATACTCGGATACATGACAGTAGTTGGCTGACTAGGCCATCTTTCTATGCCATTCCTCTCTGTCTCCCTCTACATTCCTGTGTCTCTCAGCTTTCTACTGTCCTGTCTATCAAAATAATAAACTACCCCCCACCCCCAAAATCAACTAAGCAAGCATCCATCGTAGATTTGGACATAGAGTCTCATGGAGACACAAATACTGTATGTCTGATACTGAAAATAATGATTGATTACGTAAAGGACATTTGAAAAGTTAAGTTCTAAAATCACTTGTATTCATATTGCCGCCACCACCTTCTAATCTATCTGCTTTTTTATTATTTTCTTGAGAAAGCACTGGCTATCATTGCAGCTATATTAAAGCCATGAATAATTGTCAAAGTAGGTATTTGATGCCTTGTCTTGAGTGCATCTCTGACACGTTATTGCATGAGTAATGTACAGTATGTGTTATTTAGTATGGCTTCCTGTTGATGCCATGTAACTAACCCCTTTCTGTCTGTCGTCTCTATAGCTTATCTTTCTAAAGGTTAGCAGAATGTGGGCAATGATCAGATATGTTCCAGCACAAAATATAATTGAACAAAAACATTAATCAGATGTGACCACAAATATCAAAAACCAAAATGTGACATTCATCACTGTGATCAATCAGAAAATGAATGAACCATTCATTGCAAAGAGCAAAACAGAAATGCAACACAGTAATGTGTGCCTTATTATAAGCTCCATTGGCAGTTGTTACCACAACAAAACAAAGTCAAATTTTCCTTTCAGTTCATTAGCAGACTTTGCCAAATAGTGAAAGAGGATCTCAGGAAATGTATTTATTTGCATTACAACATTAAAGGGAGGCATACAGTATGAGTCCAGTTCAATCAGCCTGTCAGTCTGATTGTCAATAAACATCTAAGATCCTCATTAGAGCCATCAATCAGTTCACCTGAATACTTATCAACAATCTATTGAAACACGATGAAAGCCAGTAGGATGGTCAAGTAGCGTGTGTGAGGCAATGAATATATACATTAGTTTGTGTTGTATTAAAGTGTAAAAAGCAGTTTTACTCAAAGCCAAGTTTAAAACTATGAAGTTGGGATAATAACATTTCATGGACCTTTGTACATTATACCGATCAGCCATAACATTACTTATACACTTCAGTAACTCATCTGTTTTACTGGACCACACAGGCCAGCCTTTGCTCCCCCAGGGTCAATAGCCGCTTTCCGACCAAGTAGTTACAGGAACGTAGTTATAGGAACAGTCCACTTCTAAACAGTTCTACTAACTACTCTCCCCAAAAACAGGTTTTGCTATTTGCATTCGCACTGGTGAAGTGGCCATAGGAACTGGTAGGAGGGATAAGGGAGTGACGCAAGCACCGCAATAGGCTTTTATAG